>JAKUCM010003077.1:0-32331 GCA_023374145.1 Lepidium sativum
CTACTAGGGTTTTCTGTAAAGATAATCCTTTAATTTGTCTTTTTACAACTGTATAATCCTCCTTCGAATTTTTAAAAATGTTAACAGTCACAAATATTAGATTTTAAACTTTTTACCACAAGCTACAATTTGAAATATTTTTCTCATAAATTTAAAATTTTAATAATGATGATGATAATGTATTATATTACTTATCATTTTTGATTTTTTGGGATTTATTTATATCTCTTAGAGATGAAATTTAAAGTTGTAAAAGATGATGAGATGAATGTGTATTTTGCAGAAACCCTTAGCTATTTGAATAAGATTATAATAAATTATTAGATCATTGTGTTTTCAATATATATTATATATACGTGTTTTTAATTAAACATTCTTCTTTCTGAAATCAAGGGAATAAAACATTGTTTAATGGGGTGTTTTTGTTTTCTTTTGCGTATGAAGGAAGGAGTCCTCAAAAATGCCAATAGGTATCTCATCGAAAAGGTAACAAAATCACTATATCATTATCATCATCATTACATAATCATATGTTATAAATTTGTATGAATATACATATATCCAATAAGTATCTCCTCTTAAATTAGTTGCACAATTCCAGTGAAAATCATTAGACTACTAGCTTGGCCTAAATATGTATTGTGTATTGATTTATTTTGTTGTTGTCCTATTGAAAAATGCAGATAGAGGAGAACAATAATAGCATGTTAGATGCAAACTTCGCAACAGTGGAGACTAACTATTCTTATCCGCTAACCATGCCAAGTGAGATATTTCAGTTCTAGACCCATAGCTTATTTGCATACTATGTGTTATGAATTTTAAGTAATCATTTTGGTAAGTATAATTAGTGTTGTTAATCACACATAATTATAATAAAGCCTGTGGACCTTTGCAAGGCATTTCAAACTCTATATGTATGTTTTTCCGCTTGTTTTTTTATTTTCTTGGTGTGAAACATGAAATGACTACAAGTGTGGTGTGTACTAAACTCTTTCTAATTTATATCTATGTTTTATATTTATGGATTATTTGATTGGGGTTTGATTAAGGATATACATATCTTCTATTTCAGAGCCGTGTGTGGCGTATTTAAGACTTGAGGTGAAAAAATAAAAAGTGGCCTTTATTACTTAGAAAATATCAATATAACAAAAATAACTTTTTAAACCTTACAACAATGAAATTTTTTCTAAACTATAA
Source organism: Lepidium sativum (assembly GCA_023374145.1). Lineage (NCBI taxonomy): Eukaryota > Viridiplantae > Streptophyta > Magnoliopsida > Brassicales > Brassicaceae > Lepidium > Lepidium sativum. The sequence continues at coordinate 1,204 of JAKUCM010003077.1, forward strand.
TTTTTTTTATAAAAAACATTAACCAGACTCACATAATCGAGTTCTCTCTATTGATATGATAACCAAAGCATTCAACATCTCTTGTAACATACTTGACCGAATGTAAGACTTTTTTTATCAGTTTCAACTTTGAAAAATTTCTTTTTACAGAGGCAACATATACATGTATTGGTAACAATATTCAATAAGCGATCCAAGCGTTTGGATAACAACCTTCCATTATCTTCAAAAAAATCCAACACTTCAATAGGTGTCTTGTAGTCTGCTAGCAAAATGTGTTAAAAAACCTTTAATTCATAGTCGTTTGTAATTTCCTTAAATCAAACAAAAATCCAAATATTCTTCATACCTCTGAATTTTTTTAAATATTTCCTTAAGAGAATATAGAGTTTGATCCATGATCTTGATGAAAATAAGAAATTCTGAAATTTTCTTCTGGTGATAAGTTCACATAGTCCTTAACAATCTCGGGATCTTCATCAAACTGTCTTTGTCTTCTTAAAACGTGTTTTGCATTTATCGGGAAAACAACCTCAATCTTCATAGCTTCAGCCTCTTGTCTAGCTTCAAATTTTGTTTCCTCAAAACCTATATCTCTATACTCTTGGAAATAAGATAAAAGTCATTTTAGTTGAGCAATAGCAGAGTCAATATTCATGTCTTCATACTGTAAATTCTTGCTCATTGTGTTAATAGCAACTAAAGTTTTGTACCAAATAACCATGGACAAGAAGAATTCATAGCTTCCAAACCCATGTGTTTCACTTGTGGCAAGACACTCAGCATCACTTTGTGATTCTGGATCATCACTAGTTTCTGCTATATAAATCAAGGCATCCCTTATTTTTGGAGCTTGAAATCTTATTGGCTTAACACATGCCACATGACTCTACCAACGAGTTTGAGATAAACCTTTAATTGTTAGTATTCCCACCATATCTTCAAGTATTTTCTATCGCTTAGTTGAAGATGAAAAATTCGATAAATACATTGTATAATCCTGAAAAAAAATATCAAATTTGTAGAAGTCTTTGCCATATCCCATAATGCAAAGTTAAGAATCCACATGGTGTATAGAATGCTCGTGGATTGATATCAAGAAATTTTTTCTGCACTCTTTTATGTTTTCCCTTCATATTTGATATGTTAACATACCATTTTCCTTTGACATCATCTATATATTTAAATCAAGACAAGCCATCATAACTTGAATCTCCTCAAAAAGCCTTGCTCCAAATGTTTTATCAACTTTCAAAAATGTCTGAAAAAATTCTTCTACTTTTGTTGTATTTGCTGAAATATCAACACATCAAATTATTAGAGTCATTTGTTCATGATGACTAACATTTGGAGTACAATCAAGAATAATGGAGAAGTACTTAGCCAATTTAATTTTCTTGATGATAATATTTTTGATCTCATCACCTATTGTTGTTATCACCTCATTTTGAATCTTGCTGCTCAGATTATGATAACGAGATTCACCATCTTTAAAACGTCTAAAATATTTTCTCATGACTGGATCTCAATCAGCAACTATTTCAATAAAACTTAAAAAAATCTCATTACCATCTTCTCCAACCTTCTCGTTACTTCCACGAAAAGCTAAATTTTGCTTAGCAAAAATTTTTACCAGTGAGAAAATTCTTACCAATGCATCTTTCCAATGACTCATCTCTTTATTAAGCTCATCTTGCATATACTTATCAATGGTTGGTCTTCTTTTTAGCCTTAGATCTAGCTCCATCCACTGACTCATGCAAAACACATGACCATGATTTGTTTCATGTGTTTTAAGTTGTTCCAAAATGTGTTTCCAACCTTTTGATCCAATACAAGCTAATTGAATAGGAAAGTTCTCTATCTTGTTTCTCTTCATTATGGAGGTCTCTTGTATAATATGAGTGACTAAAATGTCTACCTCTAATTATGTCCCTAAAAAGCTCATAGTCAATATCCATTCTTGGTCCATGTCCTTTTAGAACCATGAAATCTATCAATTGCTAATCAATCTTCTTCCAATTTGCAGGATCAAAAATATCACAAATTTGATGAAACTGCTTAAAATCGTCACTTGCATTTGTAGTCTCATCTTCATGTGCTTTCATATTCTCATCCTCATCCTCTTCCATATTCAAATTCTCACCAATTGCCTCCTTCATATTTTCAGATTCAGCCACATTATCATTCGACGGAGCATTATTAATAGAAGTATCATGATGTTTAGTTCCACTAGAGTTTTCTAAGTTTTATTAACTAAGAGATAAAATAAAAAAAAGCTGATGGAAAAAAAAACTGAATACAAAGATTATTGAATGTTAATGTCTTAAGAGATGTATGTAAATATTCTCTCTAGATACCATTAAATCAAGAATAGTAAATATCGTTATGTATAAATATACGAAAACGACGTCAATGAATAAAAATAAACCTTCATGAGTTATTTCATTATATGATTTTTTTTGTCACAACATAATTATATCAAAATAAAGAGCTAGAAGCTCATATATAAAAGGACCAAATACCTATTACATAAACTAAGAAAGGAAATTATTTTGCGTTTTCCAAACCAAAACATTCTTCATCTTGTGCAAAGACAATCACAAACAAATTCAGTCTGATTCTAACCAAATCAAGTTTCTTACAATGCTTTCTAGGATAATCATAAGGATATGGCATAAAACATATTATGGCTTTGAGTTAGACGCCTGCTCCATTTCAAATTCCACATGCAAACTCCTTTGTATTTTATCTGAAAAATAATGAATGTTATTCGGTTGTTCCGTTTTCAAAGTGGTTAGTTTCTGAAGCTCAAAATCAGATTGAATAAAAGAAATAGCACACTTAGCTTCCAAGGACGTTTTGAGAAAGGCGTATTAGTCCATTGCTTTGTTCTTTGCTTGTTTATCCTGATAACCTTCTAATGGAGGTAAAAGAACATATGAGATCTTCATACCATTAATCTGAAAATACACTACAAGAATAGTTAATGGAGGTTGGTCCAATTCGGCTCCTTTTCCAATGTATTACACAGCTATTTTATATATAATTATTATTTTGAGTGCAAATTTTATATTTAGATTTTGCTTTTCTTTTTTTCAAAACCTCCAAAAAATATGGTTTTTAGTTTTTGATAAAAAATAGAACTAAACTTTAAAAAGTTGAATGATAAACTATAACAAAGGAAATTCCCAAAATCCTAGAAAAACCAATTTTCTTAAACTTTGGTGATTCAAAAACGAAATTTCTTTTGTCTCAAAATTTACAAAACATTCAAGACCCTAATGTCAAAAATGATAATCTAGGGAAACCAGAAACTCAACACAAAATCTTTTTTTCTTTTTCTTTAATAAGATTCCAAAATTGATTATGTCATGAAATTTGAAATAGTTCTACAGATTTGGATATTTTCTTTAGATATCTATCATACGATTGGGTTCCCATTCGGCAAAACAGACTACTATTTATTAGGTCCCACGTTATACCCTCTTACCATTTTACAATCAGAGAAGTCAAAATGTATAAAGTCAACCATGAAATTAATTAGATGAAGATGCTAAATCCTATAACCATCACGCATCAGTTGTAACAGAAGAGCCTTATGTGAGCCTCCTTCTGCTCTCTTCTTCGACATTATTGGTCTTCACGATTTGACCGTGATACCTTATTTAACATCATTGATAATAGCGACGATTTAAATGCATTTGTTCAAAGCCGTAAAATTTTACAGTACATTAATTATAATGGTAAAGAGAAAAATCTACCACCAAATTTTTTAACAGAACATTTTATGCATAATTTGAAGTTAATGATAATATTTACATGTAAATTAAGTGGTCAAATATTTTGCTGCGGACTCTTTTATTGGAGTTCGATTTCAGGAAGTTAAATAATGTTGAGTGTGATGTAGTCTGGAGTTTAGGGAGCTAAAAGTTATAGATTACGCATTGTCTTGTTAAATCATTCATTTCTAAACATAATTGAGTATATAAATAGTGGACATGCATGAAGAAATAAAACATGTTTAATTCACATAGGTATATAATCAGTGGCTGTTGTCACTGTGTGGTAGAAGACAGATAGACACATTTATTACCCTTCACTAAAACCCTCATCTCTCTGTCTATAAATCAGTCGAAATCTATCTTTTTGTTCACCCCAAAATTACAAATTAAATACTTTTTCAAACACAAACAACTTCATAATGGCTTTCCACTTCCGGCGACTTTGCTTCTTCTCAGCGGTTCTCACGGTGGTTCTCCAACTCCTTAATGGCATCTCCGGCCAACTAGGTGTGGTTGAGGAACCTATATCTGCTCCTCCGCCTCCATTGGTCGATCTAGACGGCTCTAATGGGATTGTACCAGCAATGTTTGTCTTCGGTGACTCTCTTATAGACAATGGGAATAACAATAACATGGCTTCCTTTGCTAAAGCTAATTATTTCCCTTATGGAATCGATTTCAATGGCGGTCCGACCGGTCGGTTCTGTAATGGTTTAACCATGGTTGATGGGATTGGTACGTTTTTCCTGCATGTCATCTTAAAACTCTTCTTTTCTTCAGTGTAATGTTTTCCTTATCATAAAAATTTGGATGAGGCTGATATATGGATATGATGCATGCATGCATTGATCGTATAGCTCAACTCTTGGGGCTGCCATTGATTCCGGCGTACTCGGAAGCTACCGGAGATCAAGTGCTTCGTGGTGTTAACTACGCTTCTGCAGCCGCTGGGATTCTTCCTGATACAGGAGGAAACTTTGTAAGTTGCATGTTTTAAACTTATCCATAAACTCGTTGTTTTTACTTTTTTATTTTATTTCAAGAACTATATATGTAAGCAAACTTATATATATATTATTCTCTTGATATCAAAATATAAGACATTTTATACAAAAAATGCATATTAAAAATATATAATTTTTATTAATGAAATTATTTAATACTTTAGCTTAATATAATATGACCAATCATATAAGATATTAAATATTAAGAATCTCAATATAAATAAATGCATTTAATTTTACATAGAAATATGTAAAATTCCTTATAAATTGAAACAAAGGTAGTATACATTCTAGAACAAATAAAAAAATATATTTACATGATTCTGAAATAAATTTAATATTTTATAATGAAATTTTATGTAAACAAGAGTAAAGCCTCATATTTATTCCTTAATGTGTTCTATAACATCTTCAAGGACTTACTATAAAACTGTAACTTGTAATTGAAATATTAATGGTTACTGTATTACACCAAAAGGTTGATGTCTATTTAAAATCATTAATATAATAGTCTATCTCATTCTTTTTTCACTTGTTATTTTGATTTTTTTAAAATACATTGATATGTTTCTTTGGTTAAAGAATGACCAAAAAAAAATCAATGGTTAGGATTGAATATATACTTTAAATATATATATATATATATATATATATTTGAAAATATAAATATATTGAATATATTTCTAAATTAAATAAGTAAAAAAATGAATACAGATATTGAACATTGTGGTAACATATAAGACCAAGAAAAATGGTTAGGAGTAATTATATAACGTTGAGATAATGATTTGGTGGTCAGATGGGGCGCATACCGTTCGACCAGCAGATTCACAACTTCGAGACAACGTTAAATCAGGTGGCTAGCAAGTCCGGTGGTGCAGTGACCATTGTAGACTCCGTTGCTCGAAGCTTGTTCTTCATCGGAATGGGAAGCAACGACTATCTCAACAATTACTTGATGCCAAATTTCCCTACTCGTAACCAATTCAACGCCCAACAATTTGGCGATCTCTTGGTTCAACAATATACCAATCAGCTCACCGTAATAAAATCATAACCAAACATTAATGATCTCTAATCTCATATAATAATTCTTATTACTAAATTGTTGTTTTGGGAATGCATACAGAGACTGTATAATCTTGGTGGTAGGAAATTTGTAGTGGCTGGACTTGGAAGAATGGGATGTATTCCGAGCATTCTAGCTCAAGGAACCGATGGTAAATGTTCTGAAGAAGTTAACCAACTTGTTATTCCTTTCAACACAAACGTCAAGACAATGATCTCTAATCTCAATCAGAATCTCCCGGATGCTAAATTCATTTACCTCGATATCGTTCATATGTTCGAAGACATTGTCGCGAACCAAGTAACTTACGGTAAATAACAAACCTTAAACTAGCTAAAGCAGCTCTTAGGGTTTGATTGATTACACATAAAAAAATTGTAAAGCATCGATTGGGTAATGATGATGTGTTTGTTGGATAGGTTTTACTACAATGGACAAAGGATGTTGTGGTATTGGAAAAAACAGAGGACAGATCACTTGTCTTCCTTTTGAGACGCCTTGTGCTAACAGAGATCAATATATATTTTGGGACGCTTTTCATCCAACGGAGAAAGTTAATCTCATAATGGCCAAGAAAGCCGTTGCAGGTGACCGCACTGATGCATTTCCTATCAACATTCAGGAATTGGTTAGTCTCAATTAGAGACCACCCATTATGATGACAATCATATCAATCCACAAGAAATCCAAAGCTTATCTCCTGTTGTGTTTGTAACGTTTTAAGTTTCGCTTGTCACCTGTTTTACGTTTTGAAATGCCACATGTTTCACCATTTAGTCGAAGGCAAATGAATTATACCATTCAATCTCCTCCGATGCCCGAATTAACCGTTAATAATACCATGTTTAAGTTATAAATCATTATCCCAGGAAAATAAAAATATATGGACAAAGATGAATATTTCTAATTAACATCGTCAACAAAAAAGAAAGTAAAATAGTCTTAACCTATTCACCCTAAGCTAGGATAGTGCTTTAGCCGTGAATATCTATAGTTTATTTAATTATGGTCCTATATGAATGATCAATATCATCTTAGTCTCTGTCACACTTTAATTGTAAAACAATTTCTAATACGAAACTTAAAATATATACTTTTAGATACTCTATAATTATATATTCCCCTTCTGTCTTAAGTATCGTTTTGTAGTAACCTCATTCCTAAGCCTGATTACTTCCTTTTTCATGTTTACTTCTTCTTTTTTTGTCAACTTTTTCATGTTTACTTAATTGTTTGATATTCAATTTATTTTTTTGGTTAACCATAAAATCGGATAAAAATGTTAGTTTACGTGGACCCGGAGATATCTTTTAGTTACTATTTGTAAAAATACTTCTTTTCCTAGTAAAAATTGAGAGTCGAACTGGTAACCTCTCAGACTCGCCTATCTTACATATTGCCAGTAAAAGTAACTCGTCTCGGGTATATTCAACAAAATTGTTTATTGTCTTAAACTATCAATTATACCAAGTAGATTAAAATCCATAACCTATCTGTTAGAGAAAACCACTAGATCACGGCCTACTTGGTTTCATCTATTTGTTGATGCTCACTAATCTCTTCTTCTGTTTTTGTCCACAATCCAACGCGACCGAGTCCAACTCCAGTAGGAGATACCGTAAAGCCACTTCAGACCACATCCAAAGGTGGTTTTTTTTTTTTTTTTGTCAACTAGTCTAATGGCTTTTAAATCCCCTCCTACTATTGCAGGTAGGGGGTTCGATCCTTAGTGCCTTGAGGATTTGTAAAGTGACTACACCACTGGGCCACCTGTCATCGGCCTCCAAAGATGGTTTTTAAGAAGATTTCTTAACATTAAATAAATTAAAAAATTTATAAACATGAAAGAGAAAGAATATTGGGGTTCTTAAACAAGATTGGGATTCTTAAACAAGAAATAAAATACTTATTTTACACATGTCATCTTTTTATTGAACATAATTTTTTAAAATTAAAAATTTAAATAAAAATTAAATTATAACAAAAATATATTAGTATTTTATTGGTTAGAGACTTTTAATAGTTTCTAAACTAATGGAGGTGACCATCTTGAGAAGGTTTCTTAAATAATGAATTAATAATATTTTTTTATAAAAATTTAATATTTACTTTAATTTTAATCTTTTTAAATAAATGGTCTAATGAAAATTTGACACTTGTTAAAAGATTGTTAAGAGAGTAAACAGTGAGGAGCCGGGTTCGCCAGACAGAACCCGTATTGGCTCCATTTTTATTTTATTTTATTTTTTTTCTTTTTTTTTAAAAACCCCTAAAGAAGTTCACTAATGTGGATGCTCTTATTCTATCTTTTTACTTTCTCTTTTTATTTTTTTTATTTTTTTCTATTTTAATAATACTAAGACCCTCCAATGGAAGTGCCTTAATGGAAGTGCCCTTATGCAAAGATACTTTTCCCCATATTAAATATCATATCAACAATGGAATTATAAAATAAAATAAAAAAGAAAACAGCAAACATATAACTGTTTTTATATTATTCACGGTGGATTAGGGACAAAATTTACCGCCGGAGAGAACAGAATTCCGGTGACTAGGCACCCTGAAATGACGGAGCCTTCCCTCTTGCTCCGTCAAGTAATCTTTACAAAGAAACTCCATTGAGAACTCATCCTCCACCTTCCTATCAACATCATGCAAAAACACATCCGTCGTTTCTTCTTCATCCTTCCGACGCCTCGCCATCATACCCGCCGTATAAATCGCCGTCATCCTCCCTGGAGCTTCTTCGTCAAACCCAGTCGGAGCATCCAGCATAATCAAATCCCACTCTGTCTCGTACACCACTTCCGGTAAGTTCTTCAGAGCAAGCTCACACGCAGAAGCACGAATATCAGTCGACACGTGATGACATTCCTCTCTGTCTTTTGCCGCCGTCATCAAATCCTCCGCGTCTCTTACCTTGGTCTCGTACCGAACGTGGTACGATTCTAGAGATGGGAATTTCTCAGAGATTTGTTGAATCCATAACTCGTTCTCTTCTAAGAAAATGGTTAGTGTCGCCCACATCAAACTATCGAAACCAAGACCAAATACCAGAAAATTGCACGGCGATTTCTTCTCTAAAACCTGATTGCAATCTAATTTTCATTAACTTTTGTATCGTCTTCACAAATTCCCATTTAAACTAAATACAAAAGATCAATCAACAGTTTGAAGTTTACAATATAAATTGCATGTTTGGTTACCTTCTTGGTGACGGAGATTTCAGAGATAGTTTGTTGGGGAGTGACATTGGAAGCAGCGTAGTGGACGAGAGCGTCGGCAAGAGAAGGAGGGATCTTACCGCAAGATTCGGATTCTGAGCTTCGAGATTTAGTTCTGGTAGAGGAACTGGAGATTTGGAGAGTGTTGTTGTCCGGAGACTGAAATGAAGAAGACGGTGAGAAACCAGTTTTGGTGATGAAGAAGAGAGTGATTACGACGAGAGACGCAAAGCCAGAGAGAATGTGTTTCAGAGTGATCGGAAATGGAAGACTAGTCGTCATTAGGATGGAGAGATTGTGAGAATTCTCGCTGCTCAGGTGAGAAACGTTACAGTATTCGTACTTATACTGACTGATTCTGGAGATGATATTTATGTTCTTCGTGAGACAAACAGACAAAAGATTTAATTTTGCTTTTAGTCTGTGTCCATGTGGGTGTGTTGATTACTGGTGTGTCTCAATGTGATTCGTCGAAAATGATAAATGAAAGATAATTAAGGGTGTCGTGGCATCATGTTATTGAATTAAAGACTAAAAGGTTTAAGAGTAATATAGCAGTTACAGATTAAAATACTATTTTTTTACTCCATTGGAAATTACAACAAAAGTTTTCTCTATAACTTATGTTTTCTTTAGGTGTGAAAAGCATTTTATTGAAAATTTGAAAATAATACCACCTTCGATTTCATAAACCTAAATAAGAAGAAAAAAAGAGAGTTTTCTTCCTAATTCTCTATTAACACACTTCCCAAGGTAATTTCAACGATCATTTTTTTTTCCGGAATAAAATTTTATTGATATTTTCTAAGATTCCAAACTGAGATATAGTAACTACAAATCCAAAGAACAGAGCACAAGGACGGTTGAAAACACACTAAAATACCAATTTATGTAATTAGAAGTCATTTCTTAGTCATTCATGAAGCTTATGCTTGTGAGGTTCCGTGGTGTATAAGCTTCTGGATCCAAGCAGGGCCATCATGGGCGATACAGGACTGATATCTAAGGATTGGTTATAACTAACTGGGCTATGTTCATAGCTACTTTATTGATGTCTTCAGTGCAAAGGATTCAAACCATTTCTTAATACCGCAAGATGGAGTTGGATATATCCCATTATTTGTGCAACATCGAAATGATACCTATGAGTTGTTAATGCTTCGTAGAGGTTACTGGAGCTAGTTTCAAAGATTACTTGGGCTTGTTGTGTATTTTGTACACATTCGATTGCCCATAAACAACTCCGATCTTCTGCTTTTCTGTGTCGAAACACAACAAGAAAAGAGTGTATGCCATGTAAGGTTGATGTGCCTCGCTTATCTCGAATGATCCATGCTGCCCCACTATGCTGAGTATTGTAGTTCCACGACGCTCCAAACTTGCATTTAAGCCATGGTGCAGGAGGTTTACACCAAGTGGTGGAAACACTTGAGTACCATGTCCCTCGATTGTTGCTCTGTGTTTGTCTACCTTGACAAGTATATTTCACTCTCCAGTTTCTTCAACGGCTCGGGCCTTCTATATGTTCCATAAGAACCATGGTAAAGCCTCATGAATTTGCCTTTGAATCCTGATATCCCCATGGCAATAGATGATTCATACTATGGAAAGTTGATGTAGTAGAGTACCCACCTATGGGATAAGGGAATTCGAAAAAGATTCCTAACCTGTTTTGTCGAGTTGCATATGAAAAGTACGTGGTTGCTTATTTTGGTTGGTTCCTCACAAAATGTGCATTGAAGACTGTGATAAATATTAGAGGAGATGTTTTATCAAGAGAATATCGAATTTTCAATTATGCACATTTAGGATATTCCGATGAAAATTATCACCTTGCAAAATTAAGGTCACCAAAGTTTCAAGTGACCATAAAAGACCAAAAGATCACAAGACGAAATTGTGCAAAAAATAGAGTCATTTCTTGGTGAATCTCGTGCATAAATAGGGTTGCCTCACAAAATGATTCTAGAAGACTTAAAGGGTGCATGAAGCGAACTAGAAGGTCTAAAGAGCCTAACCAATCGTTGGTATGCTATAGGGATGAAGTCACATGTCTAGTTACAATTTGAATTTGAATTCTTGGGAATGTTTTCTCTCTCTCTTGGGACATGTCCACTTTCACCATTTGTCTCCTAACAAACAAGTTTAAGACCAAATGTGTAGTCTTACCCTTTATTTTTATATTGTATGTCCTTAGGCACCTCATTTCTCCCAAACTCTTTCTATTCTCAGCTACATTATTCTCTCCAACAATTTCATACTCAAACTCTCTCAAACATTATATTCTCTCATCTCAATTCTCCAAACACATTCAAATCTATTATCTTCACTTATGTTCCACAAAACAAACAATTAATTTCTCTGCTTTGGAGTTGCTTTGCTACCACTAAGGCTCATGTCAAGTTTTTCTACATGAAATGGCAAATTTTGGGTGTTGTTTTTACTTTCCATAATTTTCACCAAGTGTTTTTCTCGATCGGTGCTTGATTAAGGAACTGATAACTATGCGTGAGTTCTATTTCATCCGCCAATTTGTATATGTTGCACGTATCGTACTGCCTGCCATTCCTTGAGAGGCTCCATTAATATTCACCATCCCTATTCACATGCAATATAATTTGAGCAATAAGTCGGATACCATGATTTGAGTTGCTTGGGAAAAAATGGTTCGGTCTGGTGGTCTTTGGAGGATATTAGTGATCCATTTCTGTGTCCAAATGTTTGTAGCTTGGATGTTCCCCTACCGCTTTTTACCAGCCATTGTTTAAGTAATAATCTTCCGATAAGAACATGATATATGTGAATAATTGCTTATTTTCCATGTACATTCTGCATCAGGTCTATCATTTAGGATCCATTCATCTTTATTTTAGTTTGATTTACACTTCTTTTGCATTTTAGAGTGCTACATTGAAGCTACATTGAAGATTGGAAGGTTGAAGGTGGATGTTGAATCAAGAGGATCTGGAAATAGTATAAGAAAATGATCATGACTTCTTTATCAAAATATATTAACCAAAGCTCAATAAAAAAGATCAAGATTTTGGTGTGGACCCACCTCAAATTTCACGTGACTTTTTATTTTGGTCGGGTTCGATCTGGTTTGTATTTGGGTCGACCCTTTTCATTTTTAGGAGACTTGAAATCTAGTTTTTAGGATATTTTCTTTTTTATGTTTTCATTACTTTTAGTTTCAGTATTTTTTAGATATCTGTAAGCTTCACGGAGAAAATCTCATACTTTAAAGATTTCATGAAAATATTTATGAACCCTACTTAAGTTCTTTTGCAATTTAATCATGTATTTGTTTTCAATCATTATTTTTTTAATTGTCTTTTATGTCTAACTAGTTTTCCAATCAGACTTAGGGTTTTTCTAAAGATTTCATGAATTGATAATTAGTCCTAAATAGAGAATATATTAGGGTTCTTCATTTATTGTTGATTTTTATGTTGAAGTTAGTTTGATCACCTATCTTATGAATTTAGGTTGTTTAACGCACCAAATGTTTGACTGAATGCCTAAAGAACATTAGATGAGCAAATTGTCCTTAGCCAAGGAAAGTTGATGCTAATGCAATTTGTGAAAATATCAAACTGAATTGACTTAATGCATATCTAAAATTCTAGGTTCAAACGACAGTTTAGAATCCTAAGTTGCTAGATATAGAAATTGATGGCAAGATCGTGGGTCCTGCTTTAATTCAGTGTTTTGAATTTAAGAATGAATTTAATCACTCCCTTAATAATGTTATGATTTATTGCTTTGAATTCTTGAGGATTTACCAGACTTGATGTTTTTAGTTATTTTAATCTACACAGCTTGTTTACATTGCTTTCATTAGTTTGAATTACAACAACCATATTGATATGATCATGGAAAACAGAAAGGAAGCTAAGGATTTGAGCTAAGCAATGAAGATCAGGAGAAAGCTTTGGAGATTCAAGTCAGTCCAATTACAAGATCACAGGCTAAACAAATCAAGGAGAGCATTTGTGGATTTATTCAAGGCCTTTTGGACAAAGAACAACATAAGGAATCCATTGGACTTTATACTTGCCAAGTCCAAACCACTTTGAGCCTTCTACAAGTCCAAGAGAAGTCCTAAATAAAGTCTTAAAGTTCAGCCAATGAATAGTGACGAATTTGGAAGACTAAAATATATTTTGGAGGCCAAAAGTTCAAGAGTCATTCTCATTCAAGTCATAGTAAATTGTGACATTTACTTGTCATTTACTTAGTAGTCTTTACTCTTTATATATAAGACATTCAATAAGTTTAGAGGAATCTAGAGAGTCATTTCTCTTCTTTATAAACTCATGTAATTCTCATTTGTGAGGATCCAACTTTTTATCAATAAATTTGAGAGTGATTATTTTTTTGTTCTTTGTGAACTTTTCGATCTTTCTTGGTGTGACATATCCAAGGGATCAAAGTGGTTTATCAAGTGATTTCCATCACACTTATGTGGCCATTCCTAGCCATTGGCGTGAAGGGGCAAGTCGAAATAGCAACAATCTTTGGTTTAATATACTAAAGGTGGGGGCTACTCGAGTCAACATTCCGTGGTTCCACCACCTTGCTTAATTGAAGGCGAGTTGAAACAACAACAGTCTTAGGTTTGATATACCTAAGGTGGGGGTTACTCAAATTCATTGAGACCAAGGACTATCCTTACAACTTGGAGTGACGATTCCTTCGGGATTCCGCGTCATTTGGTATCAGAGCACACTTCCAAGTTAGTTAATCTTTCATTTTCTATCTAGTCATCTTCTATATTTTCATCTTCTACCTTTCCAACTTCTATATTTTCATCTTCTATTTCTTCATCTTCTATCTTTTCATCTTTTATTTTTTCATTTTCTATCTTTCCAACTTTTATCTTTTCATATTTTCTTCTTAATTAATTAAAGAAAAAAAAACAAAAAAAGCAAGAAAAAAGAAAAAAAAAAACAAGAAAAAAAGAAAAAAAGAAGAAAAAAAAACTCTTCATCTTCTATTATTTATAAAAAAAAAAAATTTGTTCGTTGTTTGTTTGTGTACCAAGATCTATCTAATACTTGAGTTGTGTGATACTTGTTAGGTCATTTACCCTTGGGGAAAACAAATCAAAGAGTGTTTGATTAGTTTTATAAGAACATTTTGAGATTCAAAAAGAGAGGAAAAAGGCGTAAGGTTGTGAGAACATTTGAGAGAAAAGTCAATAATTTGAGGGAAACACTTGTGTGTCAAACACTTGAGAGATTGTGAGGCATTTTTTCTATTAACAAATCTTTTTTACAGGTTCTAAGTATGTCAAACGACAATCTGGAGGGTGAGCAAATACAAGGAATTCCAAATCTCCAAATTCAAGCTTTGATGGAGAGATGACTAGTTTGTTGAGAGTTGAGATGGAAGCCATCAATGAACGTTTGGATCAAGTTCAAAATGAGATAGCACTTAGGCAACAACCTCGGCTGCCTAACGTACAAGGAGATCCACCACCGGCGGAAGTACAAAGAGGCGGTGTTGACTACTATGGTCGAGATGGACACTCATCTACCTCGAGTCGAAGGAGACCTAGACGAGCTAGGGAAGAAAGAGGTCTGGGCTGAAGATAATTTAGGGGGACATAAGCTGAAAATTCCATCATTTCAATGAAAGAACGATCCTGATGTCTATCTCGAATGGGAGAAAAAGATTGAACTCGTTTTTGATTGTCAAAACTATTCTGAGCTCAACAAGGTACGAGTTTGCAGCCACTGAATTTTATGATTATGATATTAATTGGTGGGATCAAGTGGTGACAAGCAGGAGAAGAAATAGAGAAATACCCATTGAGACTTGGGAAGATATGAAAACCTTGATGAGACGATGGTTCGTTCCTAGTCACTATCACCGAGAGTTACATCAAAAACTTAGGAGATTGGTGCAAGGCAACCGAAGTGTGGAGGAATATTTTCAAGAGATGGAAATACTTATAATGAGAGCCGATATAGACGAAGATTGTGAGGCTACCATGGCCAGATTTCTTCGTGGTTTAAATCGTGAGATCCAAGACCGAGTAGAGATGCAACACTATGTGGAATTAGAAGATATGTTGCATAAGGCTATCTTGGTGGAGCAGCAACTCAAGAGGAAGGGTAGCACACGACAAACTTATGGCATGATTTCTAGTACTCAACGTCCTAGCTACTCACGCGAAGACAAAAGTGTTCCAAAGCCAAAGTTTGAACCCAAGCCGAATACTAGTCGACAAGAGGTCAAAGGTAAAGCTGAACCCTATTCTACAGACAATCGTGATGTGCAATGTGTTAAGTGTCATGGCAGGGGACATTATGCAAATGAATGCTCAAACAAGAGGGCCATAATACTTAGAGTCAATGGAGAGTACGAAACCGAGGAAGAAGTGGTTTCAGATTCTATGTCATCTCAAGATGAGCTGGAGTTACCTGTAACCAAAGGTGATATTTTGGTAGCTAGAAGGTCTTTGAGTGTGCAAGGTAAACTAGAGGAGAACGTGCAACGTGAGAATCTATTCCACACGCGATGTCTTGTTCTTGATAAGGTGTATAGTCTTATAATTGATGGAGGGAGCTGTACGAATGTGGCGAGTACTATACTTGACGAGAAACTGGGATTGACTACTCGAAAACATCCCAAGCCGTATAAGCTTCAATATTTAAGTGAGTTTGGAGAACTCAAAGTGTCAAAGAAAGTTGTGGTTCCATTTAGCATTGGGAAGTATAAGGACGAAGTGATTTGTGATATTGTGCCAATGGAGGCTGGGCATATTCTTCTTGGGAGACCGTGGCAGTTTGATCGGAAAGTTTTTTATGATGGTTTCACCAACAAGCATTCATTTGGTTATAAGGGGAAAACCGTTACGCTTGTTCCTACGAGTCCTAATGAGATTTACCAAGATTATTTGCTTATAAAGCAACATGAGGAGAGAACTATGAGTGACTCAAACACAAAACACCAAAAAGAGAGTGAGATTGAGAGAGAAACACAAAAAAATAGTGAGCTTAAGAGTGAAACACACAAAGAGAGAAAAGAGAGAAAACACCAAAATTTCTTTGTGAGGTCAAGTGAGATAAAGAGAGATTTTGTTTCACATCAGCCTATATTTGTACTTATGTACAAAGAGGACTTTATGAGTTCTACTAACCTTGACCCCGGTTTGCCTAGTGGTGTTTCTTCTTTATTGCAGGATTTTGGAGATGCATTTCCGGATGAGAACCCTAGTGGTTTACCTCAAATCCGAGGGATTGAGCATCAAATAGACTTTGTACCTGGAGCATCCATTCCAAACCGTCCAGCCTATAGAACCAATCCGGAAGAGACAAAGGAGTTGCAAAGGCAAGTGAGTGAGCTGATGGAGAAATGATATATCCGTGAGAGCATGAGTCCATGTGCCGTGCCCGTTTTACTAGTTCCTAAGAAGGATGGAACTTGGCGCATGTGTGTTGATTGTAGATCCATCAATAATATCACGGTAAAGTATAGACACCCAATTCCTAGCTTAGATGATATGTTAGATGAGCTGCATGGTTCTTGTGTCTTTTCTAAAATTGATCTTAAGAGTGGATATCACCAAATTTGAATGAAAGAGGGTGATGAATGGAAAACAGCTTTTAAAACAAAACATGGTCTTTATGAGTGGTTAGTCATGCCTTTTGGATTAACTAATACACCCAACACGTTCATGAGGTTAATGAACCATGTTTTGAGACATTTTATTGGCTTGTTTGTAGTTGTCTACTTTGATGATATTCTGGTTTTTAGCAAAAGTTTGGAAGAGCACAATGAGCATTTGAAATCGGTTTTAGGTGTACTAAGAAAAGAAAAGCTATATGCTAACTTGAAAAGTGTACATTTTGTTCGGATAACCTTGTGTTTCTAGGCTTTGTTGTAAGTGCACAGGGCATTCAAGTAGACGAGGAGAAAGTGAAAGCAATCCGAGAATGGCCAAGTCCTAAAACCGTAGGAGAAGTTCTAAGTTTTCATGGCTTTGCTGGATTCTATAGACGGTTTGTTCATGATTTTAGCACTATTGCTGCCCCACTTACTGAAGTGATCAAGTAAGATGTTGGATTCAAATGGGGAGAAGCTCAAGAGAATGCGTTCAAACAACTTAAGGAGAAACTCACCAATGCACCACTTTAATCTTTGCCTAACTTTCTTAAAACATTTGAGATTGAATGTGATGCATTAGGTGTAGGCATTGGAGCTGTGCTTATGCAAGAGAAGAAGCCAATCGCTTACTGTAGTGAGAAGCTTGGAGGAGCAACTCTAAACTATCCAACTTATGACAAGGAGTTGTATGCTTTGGTTAGAGCTTTGCAAACATGGCAGCACTATCTTTGGCCAAAGGAGTTTGTGATTCATACGGATCATGAGTCTTTGAAACACTTGAAGGGTCAACAGAAACTAAATAAACGACATGCTCGTTGGATGGAGTTTATAGAAACGTTTCCTTATGTCATACTGTATAAGCAAGGAAAAGAAAACGTTGTGGCTGATGTGTTATCAAGAAGATATGCACTAATATCTATTCTTGGTGCTAAGGTTCTTGGTTTTTAGCACATTAAAGAGTTATATGAAACTGACCTAGACTTTCAAGAAGTGTTTAGGAATTGTGTGAAGCATGCGTATGGAAAGTTCTATCTTCACGAGGGTTTTCTATTATATGAAAATAAATTATGCATTCCTAATTATTCTTTGAGAGATCTTTTGGTTAGGGAATCACATGGAGGAGGCCTTATGGGATATTTTGGCGTCTTCAAGACCATGGCTGTTCTAAAAGAATATTTCCATTGGCCGCATATGAAAAGAGATGTGGAACGAATTTGTGCAAGGTGTGTTACTTGTAAGCAAGCTAAGTCTAAAGTCCAACCTCAAGGTATGTATCTCCCATTGCATATTCCGAGTGAACCATGGACTGATATCTCAATGGACTTTGTCCTTGGGTTGCCTAGAACTAAGAGATGTATGGATTCTATCTTTGTGGTAGTAGACCGATTTTCTAAGATGACACATTTCATTCCTTGTCACAAATCTGATGATGCTACATTTGTTGTTGATTTGTTTTTTAAGGAAGTTGTGTGTTTACATGGCATGCCTAGGATGATTGTTTCAGATCGAGACGCTAAGTTTCTTAGTTATTTTTGGAAAACTTTGTGGGCTAAGTTAGGGACAAAGTTATTGTTTTCTACTACTTGTCATCCACAAACTGATGGACAAACTGAAGTAGTCAATAGGACTTTATCCACTTTGTTGCGTGCTATAATTAAAAAGAATATCAGAACTTAGGAAGATTGCTTGCCTCATGTTGAGTTTGCTTATAATCATTTCATCCACTCGGCTACTAACTTTTCCTTTTTTCAGATTGTGTATGGTTTTAATCCCTTAACTCCATTGGATTTATCACCTTTA
Source organism: Lepidium sativum (assembly GCA_023374145.1). Classification (NCBI taxonomy): domain Eukaryota; kingdom Viridiplantae; phylum Streptophyta; class Magnoliopsida; order Brassicales; family Brassicaceae; genus Lepidium; species Lepidium sativum. The sequence continues at coordinate 19,703 of JAKUCM010003077.1, forward strand.
CCTTTCAATGAGCTTGTGAACTTAGACGGGAAAAAGAAAGCTGAGATGGTCAAGAAGCTTCATGAAAAAACAAGGCTTAACATTGAGCAAAAGACTAAGCAATATCAAAAGCAAGCCAACAAAGGAAGGTGTGAGAAGAGCTTTACACCCGGAGACTTAGTTTGGGTTCACATGAGGAAGGAACGATTTCCAGCTCAAAGGAAGTCTAACCTAATGCCAAGGGACATTCGGCCATTTCGAGTCTTAGAAAAGATTAATGAAAACGCCTGCAAAATAGACTTGCCAAGTGAGTGCAAAATCAGTTCTAGCTTTAACATTTCTGACTTGATTCCTTTTGATGCAGATGAACCTGATTTGAGGTCAAATCCTTTTCAAGAGGAAGGGGATGATATGATCATGGAAAACAGAAAGGAAGCTAAGGAGAACTTGGAGCTAAGCAATGAAGATCACGAGAAAGTTTTGGAGATTCCAGTCGGTCCAATTACAAGATCACAGGCTAAACAAATCAAGGAGAGCATTTGTAGATTTATTCAAGGCCTTTTGGACAAAGAACAACATCCATTGGACTTTATACTTGCCAAGTCCAAACCACTTTGAGCCTTCTAAAAGTCCAAGAGAAGTCCTAAATCAAGTCTTAAAGTTCAGCCAATGAATAGTGACGAATTTGGAAGACTAAAAGATATTTTGGAGGCCAAAAGTTCAAGAGTCCTTCTCATTCAAGTCATAGTAAATTGTGACATTTACTTGTCATTTACTTAGTAGTCTTTACTCTTTATATATAAGACATTCAATAAGTTTAGAGGAATCTAGAGAGTCATTTCTCTTTTTTATAGACTTATGTAATTCTCATTTGTGAGGATCCAACTTTTTATCAATAAATTTGAGAGTGATTATCTTTTTGTTCTTTGTGAACTTTTCGATCTTTCTTGGTGTGTCATATCCAAGGGATCAAAGTGGTTTATCAAGTGATTTTCATCATACTTGTGTGGTCATTCCTAGCCATTGGCGTGAAGGGGCAAGTCGAAATAGCAACAATCTTTGGTTTAATATACTAAAGGTGGAGGCTACTCGAGTCAACATTTCGTGGTTCCACCACCTTGCTTAATTGAAGGTGAGTTGAAACAACAACAGTCTTATGTTTGATATACCTAAGGTGGGGGTTACTCAAATTCTTTGAAGACCAAGGACTATCCTTACAACTTGGAGTGACGATTCCTTCGGGATTCCGCGTCACATATTTTTCTTACCTCAATTTTACTCTTAAGATTGATAGTGTAACAATTTGGTCTTCTTGGATTTGATCATTTCCTTTTGATGAGCAGTTGCAGTAGAATTATAGGGTTAAATGTTGTCTATCAAGTTATTGGAGCAGTTAGAGTGGACCAACTGTGTTACCTTTTGATCTAAGACTGAATTTTTAGTTTAAGATTTTCTTTACTTATGTTTATGTTTTGGTTTTATTATGTGATTTAAGTTTATGGTTAGAAGAAGTCAAGTTTTTGAAAATCTCTTAATTGTTGATAATGACACTTGCAAGATTAAAACGAGAGAACCGAAGAGCAAGAGCAAACAATGCCACGATGAACGATCCTAACATTTTAGGAGTTCATACAAGAAGTCAACTACTCAAAAACAATCAGAACTCTATTGCATAGGACTTGTTAAAACAACAGCAGAAATAGTTGTAGCGAGATCAACAACAACAATAAAGAGTGCCACAACATCGTGCATATGCGATTTGGATACACTTCATCAATTATATCATACCCGTCTGCGATTTACCATCACATATACAAAGGCAAGACTTTGAATTCAAGCCTCAATTTGTTGCGCTGGTCAAGTAGTATATGTTTCATGGTCTACCAGCTGAGCACCACAAATTCGAACGGAGTCCCTGCGAATTATATCAAGTGCAAGTTGTTCCATTTCTCTTTTGCTGATAAGGCATTGAGATGGCTTAACTCTCTTCCTCTAAGATCATTGATAACTTGGGAATCAACTAGAGATGCTTTTTCGGATCACTTCTACATCAAGTCTAAGACTGCTACATTGAGAAACAAGATCACCACCTTTCAGTAGTAGGTTGATGAGTCCTTTTGTAAGGCATGAGAGAGATTCAGGGAATAACGTATTGACTTTCTACACCATGGGTACACTAATGAGCAAACCCTTAAAATCTTTTATGGAAGAGTCAAGTGGAACTACAAAAACTCTCTTAATGCTACTAGCAATGGAGATTTCATGACTAATACTAAGGAGGAAGCGTTTACTCTTATAAAGAACTTGGCTGCAAGCTCGAGTCATTGTAGTCCAAAGTATGACTCTTTTGTATGTATCAACATGCTTGAATCCTAGAAAATAGATGAGTTGACTACCAAGTTGGATATGCTAATTAAGGCCAACCAGACCAACCAGAGAGGTGTGAATGAGTGTGATAATGTGGGGAAGCAATCTTTTTCCATGAGTGTTCAGAAGAGTCAGATGAGCATATGGAGATCAACAATGTGAATGATGCATGTTTCGTGCAAAACAAAAGATTTGTGCAAAACATTGGGTTTAATCCAGTTAATCTTTCTTACAGGAGCACGAATGTTAATAACCCCCTTAATCAGTTTTATCCGCCACATGACTCTACAGTTTCAGAGAAAAATATCAGTGTAAAATCTGGGCTTTGAGAAAAACTCGAGCATTGTGCAGAATCAAGAAGAATGCATACATCGAAAAACCTGACTAGGACTTGGAACGACAAAAAGGAAATTAAGATATACAAAATCAAATTATATTACACTCAGATTTGACAGAGATTCGACTGGTTTTGCCGGACGAAACCTTAGATTATGTGAAAAGAATTTAGGGTTCTTGCATGCACTGTCAACAATAGACGACCTATAATCAGAAAGTAACATCAGATAAATACAAAAGAAAACAGAAATACGATTTATTTTTGAGATAAAAGTCAAAAAATTTCGCCGGAAAATTAAAAAAAAAAACTTGAACCTGAAAGAAGACAATAAGCAAAGAGGCGAAACGAAAGATAAGGAAACATTGCGAATTTAGTTTTAAGCTTCAATTAACTTAATAATTAAAGAATCTTGAAGAAGTAAAAGAGAAGAGTGAAAAGGAAATCATAATGTGAGAGAAGAGAAGATAAATTAGAAGAAAAAGAAAAGGAAAAAAGTGTAGTCTTTTAGAAAAGAAAAAATTGCAACCGATTATAAAACTATCAATGAAATGAGAAGCATTGCGGTCAATTTGTCAACCAGATTAGTCTGAATCTTAGTTAGTTGTGTGGTATTTTAATAATTAAAAAAAATAATATGGCATAGAGGAGAATTTCTGCAAACGTGATGACATTATTTGTAATTGTTTCTTTAGAATATTGCATAACAATAAACAAGTTTTACTTAATTTTCCAAACCAATATATAGTTTTACATATACAAAAAGTGAAGAATAAATCAATTTAATTTTTTTTAATAATTAGGATAAATTTTGTTTTAAGTTATACTTTTTGCCTAAGGACCGGCCCATCGAAATTTTAAACCAGCATTGTGTACTTCTCTTACATTTCTTTTATATAAAATTTTTAAATTTAAATAAAACAAATTACAACAGTTATGACTTGAAAACAAGTTATACAATATATGTTTCAATTTACAGGAGAATATAATAGCTAAGCAAAAACTTACAACTAAAAACACAACATGGGTAGAAAGAGCTACATGTAAGGAAGAAGACTAAAAGTTAACTATGATAATCTCATTTTCCTTTTCCTTTTCTCATTTTGTTTCTTTGAATAGTTGTTTATTCCATCCCTTCCTTAAATAATTTTCCCTTTTTTCCTTTCTCTTTTCTTTCTATTTCCTTTTTTTGTTTGCCCTGATTTTATAAATTCCAAACTTTGCAAAGTTGAAACAAGACACAGAAAAAATTAAGCCAGTTTTTGTTATCAAAATTTATTTTCGTTTTATCATCTATCTGATTGTTTAGCTGGTAATTTTTCGATTGTAGTGTTATTGTGCGATTCTAATTTCTGCTAACCTGATAAATAAGTTTATATCCAACGACATTATTAGCTATTGTTGCTTTTTTACTGTATATTTGATTATTTAGCTGATAATATTTCAATTATGGTATTTGCTCTAACGATATTATTAGACGTCATTGTCTTTTTACCGTCTATATGTATTTAGCTGATAATGTTTCAATTATGCTATTAGGTCTCGCAACATTATTAGTTGTTATTGTCCTTTTTACCGTCTAGCTAATAATATTTCAATTATGATAAGTATTGTTCGATCAATTTTTTCCTAATCCGATAAATAATGTGTTGTCTAACAATACTTATTAGTTGTCATTGTCTTCTTTACCGTCTATCTTACTATTTAGGTGATAATGTTAACATTTTTGTGAAATTGCTTATCCTTGTTTGTACTTGTGTTATAAATTATTCTGCCGTATGTTTCTTTACTTGTAACATTTTGTTGTTTTCTTCAAAAAGGTCTTCTAGTATAGTAGCATGACTGTATAACACATATATGATGATTCCATGTGCCTGCTCGTTCTTCCAGGTTCGTCGATATGCATTTAAAAACAAACTTAACAGAAACTGAATCTCATTATTCAAATGTTTTATTACAATCCAAAACCAAAAGTTCATTCTAAAGCCTTTTTTTTTTTTTTTTTTTCCTTTTGGTCTGCAGTAGTAAAACTATAGACTTGAGAAACTACACATGCTAAGGGACATGCAAGTTCATATTCCAGTTGACCACATATGGCATGTTACGCTAAATTCCATTGTAGGTTATTTTACATGAATGGTTGAAGAGAAACATCATCCGTCGTCACAGCCTCACGCCCAAGCGCTAAGAGCCTTCACGGATATCGAGAAGCAATTCGGAAGGCAGTTCATGATGGAAGGAGAAGCCAAAGAATCAAAATACCTAACTACATATTTCAAACTAGACTGCTAATTAAAGGTAACAACATTCATAAGTTGTTGCGTTGGTCATTGCTTGAGGATTTGGAGAAGTCTATGAGAAGAGTTTGTAGGTTTTTGCTGAAAGAATTATATGTCTCATTCCTCCAATGGGCGCAAAAATTGCTATCAATATTCCAATGATTATTGATGCCTGTTATTAAACAATGAGTTAGAGAGTCATTGAGTTCATTAGCTTCTCAATGAGCCTTGTGGACAAATCTAAGAAAGAAAGACTAACCCAAGAGCATAACCAATGGATGCTCCATGGTTTTGGTCGCTTCATGATCAACCATATAATGCAAGGCAACTGAAAATTTAAGAGGCATTGGTATCAATACATACTCTAATAGTTATAAAATAAAAAAATAAAAAAAAAGCAGAGTTATGTTCATTCTTACGAAGTATGAGGTTGATGAGAAGACGAGGCCACCAAAGAACCCTAATAGACCTCCGAAAAAGGGGACACAAACTGCTACAAGACATATCAATGCTGCAGAAACCCAAATATCAGTTTCTATATCTCAAGTAAAAGGTAAAAAAGAAGAGATGTTTGATGAGAACTTACCAACGTATGTGCTACGTGCAATTAGACGCAATGATCTGGAAGGAGTGAGTTTCATGTTGTTCACAAGAAATGACTCGATCGTGTCAAACACCGACATTCCAAAAACCTGTCAAGATGATCATTGGAATCAAAGTTTGATAAAAATAATTCTCATAAGGGGGAAAAAGAAGAAGAAAGAAGTATGACCTGATAACTTCCAATGACATGGACAAAGACCATGAAATTAGCAGCAGCTATAAGCCAAGCAGGTTTCTCCAATGAAATGAGAACATCATCCTCAACAAGATCACCAAAAGCCCAAAAACCAGTAATAGCCACACAAAGGTAACAAGAGATAACGATTAGGTAAGCAACTACAACTCCTTTCCACATTGGTTTCTTGGAAGGGACTTCAGGTGTAGAAGGAATAGTTGCTTGGATCTCTAGCACTACACTGTGTCCTGCAAAAGCAAACGCTATGGTTCCGATGCCGTTAAATGCATCAAATACCATTGAGGCCACTGTGTCTGCTCTGACTCCATATTCTGATGGACGTTCATGCACTCCTTTCACTACCGACGTTACAGACGCTATCATTGAGTAACTGCAACAAATAGAAAGAGATTACAAAACAAAAGACAGAAACTTTGTACTTTGTTTTGGGTTGGGATTAGTGACTATACAAGATAGACATGAGGGCAGCGAGGAGAGAGACAATCTTGATGGAATTGAAATCAGGAGATTGAGAGAGAACAAGCTGGAGCACAGCAAATCCAAGGATGTAATAAGTCTGACGAATATGCTCTAGATTAGGAAAGAGAAGCTCAACGAATTTCTTAAGCGATTTGCCTCCTGTAACATTGTAGACTATACAAGAAGCGATCTGGACCATAAGCTGTTGCGGTAAGACGATCCAGTAACCTAGTTTTGGTCCAAACGCTTCTTGGCCTAGCTCTGGATAACGATCCAACCGTTTTCCAGGAACAGCTTCGTGTAACTCAACCATTTGCCACAATGAGTAGAACGTTATAGCCCATGATAATACTATCGCAATAAGTCCAGGTCCCCTAAATTTTGATTGTCCATTAATACCTTATTTTATGAAGAAGACGTAACATATGTAAGAAAATTACCAGCCAAGTTGTGACATGGCGAAAGGAAGACCAAGAACTCCGGCACCGACCATGGCCGTGACATTATGAAAAGCTGAGTAATACCATTTCCCTTCTCTAGACGCTGTGATCGGTAACCAATCGTTGTAATCCATTTGTCTGTGATTAGTCTCTGTCGTCGATCTTCCTCTGTTCTCCTCATCTTCCTGATCGTGATTTTGGCTTCATTTATATAGGAATCATATAAAAACATCAAACGTTACTACATTTGGTTTCACGTAAAAGTAAGGAAAGATTGTTAGAGCACCCCCAATGGTAGGGGTTCTTAACAATACTAAAATGAAAAAATTAAAAAATTAATGAAAAGATAAATCAGAAGCGTCTCTTAAGCAACAAACTTTAGACCACACACGAGGGTTTCTAAAAAATTAATAATATTATTTATTATATAATTTTATTTAATTAATTAAATTTAAATAAATTTAACTAATAGGGAAATGACAAGTGGAAGATGAGCTTTTTAGAATCCGTTCTTATTGAAGATAGTTTAGATAAGGTTCTAATTTTTTCTCTTATTGCTTTCATATTTTTATTCATTTTTAATATAAGAACCCATTTTTAGAAATCCTTAAAACTATTGATGGAGATGTTCTTAGAGAGATTTCTTAAAAATTTATTGTGGCTTGTCATGTTTTAACTAGATATTACATTTTAAAAGTAATAATTAAATTATAACTAAAAGTATTATTACTTTATTAATTAGAAATTCAAAAGAATTTCTTGACCAGTGGAGGTGGTCTTAGAGCTTCATTAGTGAAATTTACATTATTCAATTGATATATACTTGGAGAAAAGACAAAATTAGACCAAACTCGACATTGTAAGGCAGATAAAACCTGCTTACTTGTGAAGGAGGTGTGCGGTATGTCATTCTTGTCTTGTGTTTTCTTTAATACCCACACAAAAAAATTTAAATACAGAGAAATGTATTTTTTTCTTTTAAGATACAATATGTATAGATAAAGAGAAGAACATAACAGAAACAAAAAAAAAAAAAAAACAGAACAAGAGTAATAACTGGTTAGCGAAAATTCAAATAGTGATATGTTTAAATAGGAAGAGAGGTAATTAGGGCGAAAGTTAATACATTTACTTGGATCCTAGGAAAGTGAGGATGGTCTCTTTTGAATGAGTCTGCGGTTTAATCTCACATCACTACCAAATCCAACGACTCTAGTCTTTTCAATTTTAATTTGATTTTCAGATTTTTTTATTTATTACTCAAATTTTTAGCCTTACTTGTCCCGATTCTCCTGCGTACCCACATTTCAGTGAAAGCATTTGGCATTTGAAGAAACTATTTCTAGTAAACAGAAATTTGGAGTTGTTTTGCTTCCTTTGCAAATACATGTTTGCTTGACTCAAACTCAATATATATACAAAAGGAAGTTTAACATTATAGTTTGGTCAATCTTTGTTGGTCTATTGAAACTATACATTGATCAAATCCCTGGCTTCAAGCACAGAAGAGGAGCTCAACAACAACAAAATAAAAGAAAATGAGAACAAAGCTTATGAATTCTATGGTTTGATGAACCACAAAATAAAATAGTTGCTATGTTGTTTTAGTTTATTCTTGTTCCATTCTCTTAAGCTGTCGAACATTTCTTCCAGTGTAATGCTGTTGTTGCTGCCCTTGGTTTTTCCTTGATGCAGACTTTTCGACACGAGCTTTGCGAACTGCTTGTTGGATCTGCTTCTCATGTTCTTTTAGCAAATCTTCAAGATTTCCACCAGGAGGCATCAATGGTCCTGAGTAATGGATTCTGTTTTTCCTTGGTGCGTTTCCCTGACACATTCCACAAACAATTCAAAAGTTAGATTCTTAGGTTATAGTACACACAATAAACTAGAGGAGAGAAAAGAGGCTTACAGTCGAGTAATCTCTATTTGAATCTCTTCTATAAGATTCACCAGACAAGTCTCCTGTTTGTGATGTCCTAGACTTCAGCTCTGCAGTAGTTTTCCTTTTAATACTTCCACCTTTGTTCCATTCTCTATCGGCCATAATTGGGTGAACCATTGAGGAAGCATGAGCATTCTGCTGGATTCCTCTTCTGGGTGGTTCAATCCTAAAACCAGTCCCACCTTCCTCGTCTGTTTTGAACTTATGGCTAATACATGTAACTTTGGACTGCCCTGCGGCCATAAACTCAGGTGTCTGCGAAGTTTTGTGATCTTTTGGCCGTCCTCTTGTCACAGTTTCTCCCCCTCTTCTCTTGTTCTTATCTTCTACCCTTAGTCTGTAACCAAAACTTTCCATAAGAAAACCCCAAAGAGAAGAAGAAACAATGAGTGAAGATGTATGTAACTATACTTTCTTGCTTCTTCGTTTCGAAGCTTAGCATCAAGTTCCTTGCTTGGCGGATATGTAGGCAAGTTAGATGGATTAGCAGGGAGTGGCTCTGTGGTAAAGAACTGCAGAGAAGAAAATTTGTAACTGAACCATATTTTGTATTAAGAAACATGGTTTAAAGGTTAGTATTAGTATATTACTTCGCTCCTCAAGGCAGAAGCAGCTGATCCACGTTTCTCAGGTTCTATTGCCAGTAGTTTATTGATGAGTATCAGAGCTGATGCAGGGAAATGATTGAATGTTTCAGCAAGAACAGGCTTGTAAGGATGACTTGGTTTAAAGCTTGTTGCAAGTGGTAGTGTTTTTCTTTTCCAGTAATCTTCTGAGGGTGAACCACATAGTTTAAAGATCTTATGCATCTGCTCCACCTAAGAAACAAAAAGGATTCATTATCTCATCAACTAGTCCTGCTTCGGATGATAAAGCCAGTGTTAAATTTCTGTTCCTAACGAGCTTAAAAATGTATTTAGAGAGCTTCATTACTTCTGTGCGCCCTGGCATGATAGGCTTTCCGGCGAAGAGCTCAGTGAGAATGCAACCGGCGCTCCACAGGTCTATGGCTGGTCCATACTCAGTGGCACCCAGCAACAGCTCAGGTGCTCTGTACCATAGAGTTACAACACGACTGGTCAGCTGCAGATCCTGATCACCACGGTAAAAATTTGCCAATCCAAAATCACCAATCTTCAAAACACCCTCATTGTTGATCAAGAGATTTGATCCCTTTATATCACGGTGAAGAATTCCTCGTCTGTGGCAATGTTCAAGCCCACGGAACAATTGTTGCATATAGCATTTGATCTGAAAACAAGTATATAGGACTCTTCTCACTTGAAGTTTCTACAATTTTAAGTTTATAGGACAAAAAAACAATATGTAATACCTGAGGTTCAGAGAATTTAATTCCAGGAGTTGCAGCTAGACCTGCGAGATCGTGTTCCATGTACTCAAAGACAAGGTAGAGACTACCTGAGAGTCTAGAGGTAACTAGACCTTCAAGCTTCATTACATTGGATGATCAAGTTCACGAAGAATCAGAATCTCCCTGGCCATAAATCGGACACTCTCTGGATCCATGTTCACAAACCGAACCTTTTTCATTGCCACAATCTTTCCTGTTTCCAAGTCTCTAGCTTTGTACACACTGCTATAAGTCCCCTGTCCAATCTATAAAAATACACGGAAACACAAAGTGATATCTCAGTTATATTGAAGGATCACAGATCATGATCGTTTAAAGCTTAAAGGATAAAGGCAATTTCTTTCATGAGAAGACAACATGAAAGATGAACTTACTTTGTCTAACTTCTCAAAGGACTCGGCGCAGCGAGGAACCCATCCTTTGATGGCTTCTCCTGCAACAGAAGCTAACCAAGAAGGCCATTCTGCTTCTGTGAGTTTCGCTTTATTGCTAATCAAACGTCCTGGCTGTGGCTGAACGGATGTACCAGGTGGGCAATGGGAATAGACGTGGCTCTTTTAGCGTGGTTCCTACTCGGAGCTCCCACAACAACCACCGGTTTAGTACTGTTTCGATCAGATGATGTGGAAGGACGACGCGCCACAGGATAACCATTGGCCACAACGGTGATGGAAGCTGCAGAAGCCGTACGTGTGAAAGATCCTTCCTTTTTGGATAAAGACGATGAAGACGATGGAGGAGGATGAGGAATGAGTTTACTGAGAGATTTGCTGGAATCTAATAGGTTTTTATCGGTAACGGCGGCGCTTGGGGATCGTGCGGTGGCGCAAATACAACCCATTAAAAACAAACGACCATCCAAGCACCTATAAATTGTGAACAAACTTCAGTTTTGCCAATTTGATTTATCTATGTCTTTACTCTGGTGATACGGTCGGCGACCAAACACTTTCATTTTTGTTGTCTCTCTCACGTTTTTGTGAGTTTGTTGTGTATAGAAAACTGGAACGTGCGTGCCACTCAATGTCCTTATTTTCTTTGAGTAGATGCAAATGATTATGTTTAGGACTGGGTCAACGACCTTCCACTGTCTGGATTTTCTTCTTCTTCGGTCATAATTGGGTCTAATTGATTCGTATAATGGGCCATCCTTATTTGTAAAGCCGAAGTATTTACGATTAGTTGTGCCACATGTAACCTGCCAAATGGCCCATATACTAATATCAATGTCAAATCTCCATATTATTTATGTAATCGTGTCTGAGCATGCGAGTTTTTTCGTTGGGATTAAGATCAACATCAACAAGGGTATTTTACCAGTTTTTTATAAATAAAAAAATAAAAATATTAGATATGAGAAGAAAGAAGAGAAGAATCTCTAAATTAAAAAAACTTTTGAATGAGTTTCTAGTTTTGTGTATACTTCTTATTAGTTCATTTCATATATTATATTAAAATATTAATATCTTATGAATAAAAAACTTAAAACAAGAGACCATCGGATAATGATGGTCTAAGGGTAGGATGTTTCCAACTATTTCAGGTATAATATTTTCATATAAATATTAAAAATATTTAGGTTTGGGTCGAATCTATTTAGATAAAAAAAAATTAAACTGAAAATATCTAGCCAAAATATTAATAAACTATCAATTTTTCTCAAAGTTACTTAAAAGTTAGTTGAAATATCCAAAATATTAAATTTATTAATGTATATTTCTATATATTTGATACATGATCAGATGGTCGCTCAGTTATGGATATTATTTGACATCCATGAATATCAAAGACTACTTTTTGTCACAACCACTACTATTTTTAATTACTGAAAAATTTAGTAACCAAAATATATATATATAAAAGACTCCAACAAAAAAACAACTGGATATTTTGGAAATATCCGAAACCAACTCATTATTTTGGTTTGGTTTTGATTGAGATATTCAATTTGTGATATTATGTTCAGACATAGGTTTAATAATATCGGAACAAAATCTTTCTTTACCTCTTTGGGAAATTACATCGATCATAAGGAAAGCCTAACAAAATAAATCTCACATGGCGAACAATAAAAAATCAGAAGTGTAACAGTAACAAAATTATGCACATCCTATACTTACCACTAAAAATATGTAGGCATAGATCAAACAAGATCGTCTTCGAGATAATCGTAATCGTACACAGAGATACTCAGTTCATTGTCATCCTCCATGTTCTCCGTCAACGGTCTACTCTCATAGCCACCACTCCTAGACACATCGCCGTCGTTGTCTAAGGCAAATCCGGCATCGACGGCCATGCCTGCATCAGAAGCAGCTTTTTGTATGGACTTGGGAGATGCGTTTGTAGGGAGAGAAGTTGAGAGCAAATGAGGAAAGTTAAGAGATTCGTCGTCGATGGAAAATGGTCGATGCAAGCAGTAAAAAGCGACGTCGTGAGCTACGGCTGCGCCTTCAGCTGTGGAAAAAGAACCTAACCAGAGACGTTGTCGCGTTCCCGGAACCCTAATCTCTGATACCCATTTTCCCCATTTCCGACGACGAATACCTTTGTACTTGCTTTGATCACTTTCTCCGGCGTTTCTTGAATCCATTTTTTGAGGTAATAATATTGTGAATGAAGCCGAAGCAAGTAGTTTGTAGACTCCGATGGGAA
>JAKUCM010003078.1:0-56551 GCA_023374145.1 Lepidium sativum
CATCTAAACAGGAATCAAAATCTCTTTTCATTTCTGCCGAGAGTTTGGATTGCTCCACCTAAGTAGAATGAAAGGACTAGTGAGAAGAAAATAGGACGACTCATGATTCATTATAATTTTTCAGATTGCTCAGCTGTATTTTAAAAGTAGGCATTTCGGTTTGACTTTGTAATTTAGTCAAAGTTTGGTTCTTTTTCTAAGTAATGTCTTTTTGGAATAAATTGGATACTAAACCGAATATGTTTCCATAATATAGTTATCGTGAGAATTTCAATTGAAACATCATAGAACAAAAACTCTCCCAAAAATACTTAGCCGCAAGAAAATATTAAACTCATAAAAAATTCAATAGAGCAAATTCGTTGGCCACATAATACAACGAAACAACTCAACAGTGTTTTAATAAATAAATAATTCTTAATCCAAAATCATGCCAAACAAACAAAATTATGAATCAGATATAATATAAATTATGAATCACGAATCACCATTACAGTGGAGAAAATACTTGAAGACTATCGACTTGTCGAAAGAGAAGATGAAAAGAGATGGATTGAGAGTGAAAGCAAAAGTGAATAAGAGATATGAAATCAAGAATCGTTGCCGGATAAGAAGTTTACCTTCTCAATTGTTGTCGGAAACATGATCGGAAATCTCCAACAAGATCAGATCGATGACCGAGAAGAAGAGGATGACTCGAATCGTGAAGGATAAAAAAAAGTTATCCTTCGAAAATGAGAATTTGCTTACATGGTTTGATTGTTTTCAAAGGTGCGGGATTTTTTGCTTACGTGGAGCATATTTTGAGAAATTTTACCAATCAAAGATAAAACAAACAAAAGTGCGTTATTTTTGTAAAAGTTAAGAAAAACACAATTTTTTTGTTATCAAGCAAAGAAAAGAAAAACCCAAATGGACCGACCCGCAATCAAATCAAAATTATAGCGGGTCTTAAATAGGTACAACACTATTTTATCTAAAAAACTCCAACCCAAGAAAAACTAGTCTGAATCCGACATAAAAACCGAATGCTAATATTTACATCCGATTCCGCAAATCATTATTGTTTCAACAATAAATATATTATATTTTATGTATATTATATACAAGGCATATACTCTAGTTTATTAGATATTCACCTTTCATAAATAATGTTTACTTTAGTTAATGATATTTATTTGTTAACGCTAATATAGAACTTAAAATTATACAATTTAAACTAATAGTTAAAATAACTAGTTTAATTATTATTATAAGTTAAAATTAACTAATAAAATAGAAATCCAGATAATATTATTATTATATTATATGTAACTATTCTAAAATCGCACCGTCTATTTACACCAATCACATATCTTTTGTTTTATTTTTTTTTATTAAAATTGCACTTGTATTGTACTGTACTTTAACTCATACTTATACCACATTATACTTTGTCCCGCACTATTAAAACCGTAGTTACTAATTGACCCTCAACTTTGATGAAGAAAACATTACAATTTGTTTTGTCTTTCTTTCTCGCTTATAAATTTTCAAATTATTAAAAAAAACTTGAAGATATCAAGTTACATAACTTTAATTGGGAAAAATATCAAAACAAATTTAAAACTATCACATAAACACTTAACAATTTGTAATTAAAGAACTAAATAAAATGTTAAACTTTTATTAGTCATTAGAGCATCTCCAACAAGGGTCCTCATTTTGAGGGTGGTCAAACCTCAAAATGAGGTTTTGAGGTGAGTTAACTCCAACAATAATCTTCAAAAAAAAACTTAAAACTATTGGTAATTTGCATTATAGTCCATAACAATAATAAAAGTTAAAAATAATAATAAAACTTCATAATTATACATAAAACATACAATTAAATATTACACACAATTTTACATGAAAATATAAAGTTGCATAATAGTTTAAAATTATATATATAACAATAAACATATATTACACAAATGATATCAATATTAAATATCAATACTTCCGTAAGGCTCCCATATATGATCGATTAATCCGTTTCGAAGGGAAAAAATGTGCTTCTCTGTTTTTAATTTTTAGATTGCAAGCTAAAAATTGTTGAAAACGCGTATTTTCATTTACCACCATTTCAACTGTTGTCTCTGGTGCTAATCTTGAATCTGGCATTGGTGCATAGAGATCACACTCATCCTCGATTATCATGTTATGCATTATAATGCATGCCATCATTATATCATGGAGGTCTTCTTTTTTGTCAAAAATGTGATGATCATACTACGATAGCAAACTTAGATTGAAGAACTCCAAATGCACATTCAACATCTTTGCGGCATGCTTCTTGTCGTGCTGCAAACAATTTTTTCTTTGGACCTTGCAGATTACTTATAGTTTAAACAATAGTTGACCATTTTGGGTAAATGCCATCATCCAAGTAATAACCCATATTATACTCTTTTCCTTGAGCAAGCTTTTCCTTGAATAGTATAATTGGCTGGAGGAGCAGTACCTTGAGCAAGCTTTGAAAATATATTAGATGATTTCAAAATGTTAATGTCGTTATTGCTTTCTAACATACCAATATAAGCATGCAATATCCATATATTGCTAACCAATTTAAACAATGTTGATGATGTTATTACGCGTGAGTTTTTACGATTTGAGAAAACAAGAATCATACAAAAAAAGAAATCAAGAACAACCACAACAATAACCTCCTATTACTCCAAATGTTTATGAACAATATTATTGTGATATTGGTAGTTCCGGATCAGATTTACATGAATACTAGTATTGTGGAACATCCTATAATATTTGTATTTATGTAATTACTTTAAAATTTTGTAATTTGTTTTTAATTTTGTAGTTTTTCTTCAATTTTGTAATTTGTCTTAAAATTTGTAATTTGTCTTTTATCTTATAATTTTTATTAAAAATTATGTATTTTTTGTTTGTAAAATCTTTTATTTGATGTTTAATATTTATTCTAGATTAAAAACTTTAATTTTATAGTAGTGAGTTTATTTGATATAAAACAAAATTTAATAGTAAAATTAAAATTATTTTTAAATCAAATGAATAAATTATAAATATCCAAATAGTTTTAAGGGCTTTAATAGTGAAACCTCAAATTTGAGGTTGCACTATTCAAAATCTTTTGAGGTTTCACTATTCAAAATCTCAGGTTTAAAGGATTTGTTGTATTTACAAAAACCTGAAAATTTGAGGATTTGAGAATCTCTTGAAGATGCCCTTAGATGAATGTTATAGGGTTCAACAATGGATAGATTTTGCAACTCCAATTATTTGAAAAAAAATTAAGAAAAGCAATGATTTGTTTTAAAAGTCAAATTTTTATGTTTAAGGGTATAGACTTTAAAGATTATGATTAATAAGAATTCAAACTATTTTCATAATTAACAAGAAAAAACTTTTCTCTCTAATCTTAACGTAAGATTGTGGATCTGAGTTTCAGACCCTCGTATGTAATCGTTGATATGGGCCACAGCGGCTGGTAACTTCACAACATCGGCGTTGTGGCCTCCTCTGCTCTGTCTTTAGTTTTCATTGGCTAGAGATGGTGATGTTGGAGCCTTTGATGGTGGCTCTTCATGTTGTTGTTTGAAGTGGAGATGGTTGATTCTTCGTCTTCGCCTTTGCTTTTCGTCACGGTGTCATCAATTTTCCATTGTCTTGAGGTGGTACTATGGTCTCTTCCTCCTTAGCTATTGGTGGAGTGATATGGTCATTAGGCCTGCGAATTTAACCCGACCCGATTTTACCGAACCGACCCGAACCGATATTTAGGTAAATCGGGTCGGGTTATGTATAGGAAATTGGCTACATCGGATGGTTGGAGTTCATCGATCAGGTAGCAGTTTCGGGTTGGTTCGGGTATGTTAACCGAACGGTTAACCAAAATTTTTTTTGATTAAGACCCAAACCCTAAAAGACCTTTCATTTGTCTCGACGCTTCTTCTTCTTCGCGCAGCCTCCGTCTTCTTCTCTCTCTGTGGCGATTCTTCTTCATCTTCGCTTTGTCCTGTGGCGATGCTCTTTTTTTCTTCGTCTTCTGCTTCATCTTCTCCTTATTCTTCTTAATCGTCTTCTCACTCGATCTTCTTCTTATCCTTCTTCTTCTCACTCGATCTATTCTTCTCCCCACTCGATCTCCGCTTTCGTCATCGTCCTCAGGTACCGCTTCTGTCTTCTTCTTCTTAATCTTCTTCTCATTCGTCTTAATCGTCTTCTCACTCGATCTTCTCCTCCTTCTTTTTCATACTTAATCGATTCGTCTTCCCAACTCGATCTCCTCCTACATCGTCGGATTCTTCTGCTGCTCTTTCCTAGTCGTTTACCCACTACAAAAGACCAAAACCGTGAGTTCTTCATCCTCATCTTATTCTAAAATTTTGTTCCTCATCATCTTCATCAATAACAATAATATTTAGCCATTGTCCTTCACCAAAACTGCATGCAAATTCTTCATCAGGTGCCATCTTCGATCTCTTTTTAGAAGAACTGCATGTAAGTTCTCTTCTCTCTACTTTATTCATTAGATCGTTTTATCATCTGTATTGGTAGTAGTTCTCTTGTCTCTAAACTCTCATTGAATCTTTGATTACTCGTTTTTAATGGTCTGATTATCATGGATAAAAGAAGTTGAAACCATCACATTGTCTTTATTTACTCGTTTTGTAATGGTCTATCTACTCCTTGTATGTGTTATAGATTAACCAGACTGAATGAATTTGCGTGTTGAAGGACTATGGGAGAGTGAATCAATTGCTTTGACTGTGACTGACAGGTATTACTTTCCTTTTTAGTTGTCTTCTCGTGATTTCATTAGATGAGGAGTCTATTCATGCGTACAAATTAGATGAGGAGTCTATTCATGCTTAAGTCAAATTTTTTTAGGTGTGTGCTGATCTATGATTCTTATATATAGTCATATAGGTCTTTTGTGAGTGTCGCTTCATTAGCATATGATTTTTGTTATTCGTTTTATGAAACTTTTAATTAGTGCTTTGCGCTGATATATACTTCCAGTTATAGACATTGTTCTTGTTTCTAATTAAGGTATATAGTTAATTACGGTTCATTATTGTTTTATGTGTGTGTTGATCTATGATTCTTATATATTGTCGTATACGTCTTTTGTGAGTGTCTCTTCATTAGCATATGATTTTTGTTATTCGTATTATGGAACTTTTAATTAGTGCTTTGAGCTGATATATACTTCTAGTTCTAGAAATTGTTCTTGTCTCTAATTAAGTTATATAGTTAATACAATTCGAGTTTATAAACGTTAGTTGATCAGGTCGAGTTTATACAATTCGAGTTTATAAACTTATTGACTTTGGATAATATTGTCATTGACTTTGGATAATCTAAGTGGTGTTCTGTCCATATGTCTTGTGTTTTGTAGATGGCTTCTTTTCAAGACGACAACAATTATGATTTCATTACTGAAGAGGAAGAAGTTGCAGCGTTGAATGAAATTGAGATGACGAGGAAGGCAACAACTGGAAAATCATCAAGTGAGGTTCTAGTAAAACCTACTAGGAAAAGAGATGCTCTTAGATCAACTGTTTGGGCACATTTCATTGAGGATGTGAATGAAAATGGAGCAGTTAGCAATTCTCGATACTGTGGGCAGGCGATTCAATGTGACAGCAGAAAGGTTGGAACAACTCCTATGAAGAATCACCTGGGAAGGTGTAAGTTGTACATGGCTTATAAGGAGAGTGGGACTCAGTCAATTTTGGCACCTGATAGTACTGGTGTGGTCACAGCAATGAAGTACGACAAAGAATTGTTTAGAAGGTCAGTGAATGAGTTAATTGTTTTGAATGATCTGCCATTTTCGTTTGTGGAATCAGAGGGGTTTAGGAGGTTCTGCTTCAATGTACTTCCAATGTACACGGTTCAATGTAGGAAGACAGCCACAACAGACATCTTCTCCATGTTCCAGCAAGAGAAAGCAAACCTAAAGCAAGTGTTTAGCTGTGACATGAAGAGAGTATCACTCACCACAGACATATAGCTCCTACAACCTCCTGGAGTTATATGGTGGTCACATCCCACTGGATTGATGCTAATTGGGTGTTGCGGAAAAGAATCATAAGTTTCAAGCCTATCAAAAGACCATAAAGGGGAAACCATTGCAGAGCAGTTAATTCGGTGTATAGAGGATTGGGAAATTGGGAGTGTGTTCATAGTCATAGTTGACAATGCCACAACAAATGATAAGGCATTAAGGTTGTTGAAAGAGACTTTGAAGCTGAAGCGGCCTCAGTCATTAGTCAGAGAATGAACATACCTACGTGTTCGGTGTTGTGCTCATATTCTAAACCTTATTGTGAGAGATGGTTTAGCATCGATTTGTACAAGTGTATCTGCTATTAGGAATGTGGTCAAGTATGTTAGATCATCAACACCAAGGCTGGAATCCTTTCAAAAGCGTGTTGAGTCAGGAAAGGTTAGTAGAGGTTCTGTCACACTTGATTGCATTACTAGGTGGAATTCAACTTACCTTATGCTAACATCTGCTTTAAAATTTTGAGGTGCATTTGAGAGGCTGTTCGAAGAAGACAAACGGTATAACTCATACCTTGAAGAGATAGATGAGAACGGAGAAGAAAGAATCAGACCTCAAACTTCTGATAGCTGGGATGAAATTCAGAGGTTGGTAAAGTTTCTTAGGCTGTTTTTTAATTGCACTTTAGCATTTTCAGCATCTAAGACAGTCACATCTTCGCTTTGCTACAATGAGATAGTCATCATAGAGCAACATCTCATTGCATTAAAGTCCCACCAAGATGAGCTCCTCCAGACACAAGCATTAGCCATGAGGGCTAAGTTTGAGAAGTATTGTGATGGACTTCTCAACATGAATCCATTAGTGTTTTTGATCCAAGGAATAAGATGCAATTTGCATCTATTTGCTTTGACAAGCTTTACGGTAGAGACAGTGTGGAGAGTAAGCATCTTAGATCATCGATTAGGGTTGCAATGAAGAATCTGTATGAAGAGTATGTGTCTAAGCTGAGCACCTCCTCTCACGGTGGATCCAAAAGTGACTTAGGGGATTCTGAACAAGTAACTTCGGAAACACTTTTTGACTTATCTGATGATGATGGCTATGACAGAGATGCACTGTATGAAGAGATGGAAAATGAAACTGCTAATGAGGAAGCTAGTAGTGAGCTGGACATATACCTGATGGAGAAAACTGTGCCACGCAAGAAGAATGTCTTAGGTATGGACTACGACGTCCTAGCATGGTGGAGGCATAACACAGCCAAATTCCCTATCTTATCCGAGCTTGGTAGGGATGTTCTTGCCATTCAAGTATCTTCAGTTGCTTCTGAGTCCGCATTCAGCACAAGTGGAAGAGTTCTTGACCCTTACAGAAGTTGCTTAGCTCCACATATGATTGAAGCTTCGCTTTGTCTGCAGCAGTGGCTAAGGAACAATTCAGATGGTGAAAATATTGCAAAATTGGCTCAAATGCTTGATGAATTGGAGTTACATGACTCATTAGGTAATTTGTTTTGCCTTTGTATATGTTTTCCAATTATGTCATTTAGTACATGTGTTTATGAATACTTTTTCATGCTGCAGCCACTCCTTCGGAAGCACCAGACATGTGCTTGCTTATGTGCTAATAAAGAGGTCCACTTGATGCATTTTCTGCTGCAGCTAGCTAGTACTCTCTGTATTTCTCCTTCTCTTTGACATTTTTCTTTTCTTATGTTCTCTTTAACTTGGTTGGAACTTTGAATAAGGATTGTGGTTGTAGACATCAAATTTGTGGTCTTTAACATTGGCCAAAACGATTTCATGTTGGCCAACTAGTTTTTTCGGGTCTGTAGTATAAATTTAAGTCTGTTTTATAAATTTCGATAATAACCGATAACCATTTAACTCGACCCGACCCGAGTAATGATTTGAACATAATATCCTAACCCGATTTACCTGAATTCCGACCTGACCCGAGTAATGATTTGATTCGGTTACTTTTGGTCAGGTTTTATAAATCTGCAAATACCCGAAACCCGTTCATCCCGACCCGACCCGACCCGAATAACCCGAATTCCCATGCCTAATGGTCATGGCTATGTTTCTTCGTGGTTTGCAAACGTTTTCTCCATCTCTTTTGATGCTTTTGGAAAGTATTTAAAACCATAAGTTTAGCTTAATTAGTTTTTTGTTCTTTAGCTAATTCTTAGGTTTGTCTAATGGTCTTTGAACCATTCGATTTATATTTTTGTTGTTGTACTGGTTGATGAAGCGGGTAGGTGATTTTTTGGTTTCAACCTATTAGATTTAAAGATCAGATATCGAGTGTAATTTGAAAAATTAATTTTTATCCGAGTATCAATCTTATCAATTTTTAATAGCGGTCGTTGGTGGTGAAACTCTCTTTTGAGTTCCAACTTTTTGGAGTTAGTCAGTTATTAAATTCACAAATCTACAAAATTTTAAGCGGGACAAAAAGAATTGAAGTTTTAGTTCTTGGAAGCACCTTTTTCGATTTTAGAATAAATTTCTATACTTTCTTTGGTTGTTTTTTTTTTTTTTTTTGAAATTTAGATTTGGTCCGTTTATGGACGTTTAGTTTCAGGAGATTTTAATATTGTTCTAGCAACTATATTTTTTTCGATCTAGTTCATATTGAATTGTTGTAATATTTTCTTTCTATTGAACTAGGGGATTGACCGGGCTACACCCAGTTTTTAGTTTAGAAACATTTATGTGTAGTTTATTTGTTGGGTAACTTGTCAAATTTTGTGATTTGTGTTGTATTTCTAGAATGAAAGGTATGTGAATCATAAAGGGATAATTTTATTATTATTTGGAATGGTAAAATTAAAGATTGGTTGCCCTACATATTGGACAATTTTTATTTGTGTTAAGCCAACTTATTATGAAATCATGGTGGTAGATGTGGTTGCAGGCTAGATTATTAATGGCATCTCATCATTTGAATGTTTGAAGACAAATAGTGCAATTTTTTAGTTATGAGTTATAGTTATGAAGCAGACTTCAATCATATAATTCTGGTCAGGTTTTATTTATGATTTAAAGATCAAAAGTACATGTGTGAAATTATTTGAAGACCATATTTATAATATTATCTGAAGAACAATTTAAGAATATATTTTTTATGAAGTAGTATTTATTTATAAAATTATGTCATTGAAATATCCAAATTATATAAGATGTTATTTTTTCGAATAATTAGATCGATAAGATACAATAACCTCAAATATTTATATAGTTTATCTAAATTAAGAGAAAGGCAACAAATTCTAGATATCAGAATTATTAGTTGAATTAACTAAACGGAAAAATGACATGTATATAAGATATTCAACCCATTTATTTTGAATAGTATAAAAATAAAAATAAAAAGTAACTATGTACATTCAAAAGTGGTGAATATGTATAGTTTCAATAGAAGATTAAACAACTTCATCATTGTAAATCAACCGACGTGTAATATGGATATTCAAAGGTCTTTCGAGTTCAAATAACGAAGATTAAATTACATATTATATAGTTTATGGTCCATAAATATATTTAAATTTAAAACAAAACCTTTTATTTTCAAATATTTGTTTTAACAAAATCAAAATGGATTTAGTTAAAAAAGAGATGAAGAATTGGACGAAGAAGAAGGTTCAGTTTAAGGTAATTAGAGGGTTTTGATTTATGAATGACAAAATCTAAATATATTCAATTTAGGTTTTCCAACTATGTAAAAAAAAAGATAAATATAGTTCATTTTACCTTACAATAAATTCTTTTGTTTCATGCGATCTCTTTATCAACACATTATCTACACCTTGGATTAATGAAGCCATTTGCAGGTTTGTGTCATGATAAATCCAATTAACTTTGGATGACTTTATTAATGTACTGTGTATTCAACAAAACACAACATTTGGATAGTAATGAATATTAAGTGGAAGTATTTTTATAGAAAGGTGATGTCGTATTAGTGCAACGTTAAACCAAAAAAGGGGAAATAAGATGGAACTTGTGAATAGTATGGAGGGACAGAAAATTGACAAAACTTGTAACATTGAGAATGGTTTTAAATTAAATAAAAAAAAAAACTTGTATTGTGAGGTGAATAAGCTGGTTTAGTTGTCTAGACGGGGGTGCTTCTCGCTCTTGACGTCTTCATCAAATATTTCATTTGGATGTGTGTTCCGAGAATTGGAAAGAATTGCACAGTCAGTAGATATACGGTTGTTTATTCAGGACGCCTCGTCGTTCGAAATAATATGGGAGACAGTGAAAGTTTGACGTGAAGCTTGGAAGTTGTACATTGACACTTTGATCTACAATTTGCAAGTTTAGCCAATTATGTGTTTTAAACTTTCAGGAGTTTTATTTTTTAGTGCTTAATTGTTATCATCTCCCTGGGTAAAAAGGTAACAAAGTTTGGTTATTACTTGTATGGAATGTGTAGGTGTGTTTTTCAGGTGCAAGGGCATTGAATATACCTCGATGAATGCATTTATAATTTCAGAAGCTTTCCGTCCTACAAAGTTTGTCCCTTCACGATCAAAAATCACAAATGTTGTTGTATCTTTGTTGTGGTCACGGACCCTTACTTCAAAGCAGTACCTACACATCCATTTGGATACAATTATTTGTTGTTTAGTTTGTGTTTATGTTGGACATGTCCTTTCAAATGAAAGCATAGTGTGCAAACATGATGAGGCCAACACTGTTGTATTTTAGACACGTGTTGCAGTAGAATGAGGAGCCGGATTTTCCCAACTTTGTGTTACAGCTACTGCACGAGATGTAGTACCAACCATATTGTTCGTCGATGACATCTATTGTACCGAGACAGATAAAGCTTACAGCCTTGTTTGTTTGTCATTGGAAAGTAATTAATAATCTCGACGACTGTATTACATAGTTTAGAACTTATAAGGTTATCACTTTTGAAAAGGGACTTACCTATGGAGTTTCACTTTACAAATACTGTTGTAATTCTTTGATAGTCATAGTTTCCAGTTTTGTCATGGAGGATGATGCGCTTGAAACAGTCGAAGGTTTTTTGTCACTTTGAGATAAGCTGAAATGTGTTTTTGTTGTTATGTTAGTGTCGATTTGGCTATCACTGGAAAATGATGGTAATCATGCAATAGCATCAGAGAATATACCTTTTGAAAAAACATTTGGTGTCATCAACGTCATTGTCAAAAAATGGGCGGGTAGCTGATGTCGAGTTTAAGGTTACAGTACCTGTAGGAAAATTAGGTGTCTAGTGGGATCGAATATAAGTTGTAGTTGTATTTGGGATTAATGAACAGGGAATTGAATATACCTCCTATAAATTTTGGGTTCACAGTAGTGATGAGAATCACTTCTGGCTTGATGTGTGCGTTATTCCGTCGGGTCCTAAACTTTTCGGAAATGTTTTCCAATAAGTTAACACGGATTGTGTCATCACTGAATATTAAATGTTAGGTCGTTATCTTGAGAGAGAGACGTATTAAGCGTAAAGCTTGCGAGGGCTTACTATTGATGTTGGAGGTGTAGAAACACTCTATCACCTAGTCTTATGTCATGTATTTGAGGTGTCATTTCTTTAGTGGATGTCAAGTGGAGGTTGTCACCTGAAATTATGCGGAGCTCACCTATCACATCTAAAAGACGTAAAAGTAAGTTCGTGTGGCGTGATGTTTATGTGGTAATTATTGTAAATGGGTAAGTATTGGGTTAACGAAGAGGTCAATGTTTGTGTCAGCAATTGCAGAAAACACTTGGAAAGTCTTTAGCCTAAACTTGTCTTTTTCAATTATGTGATCTTCGAGTGGTGCCAGGAGGAATGTTGTTTTGTCAGTGAAACAGATAAAGTGTTTGTAGTTGCAGACGCGGTAGTACTTCTTGCTGGGATTGACCATGAAGTTTTTCAATTTGTATACTGTGGTCGCCATCAATTATTCTTGAAACTGAATTGCCCGGTTTGCCGAAATAAAACCTTACACTGCATTTCCCTTCAGTCGTATTGATTTGAAAAAATCAGTGTTGTATATTTAGAAGAAATAGATTTCAATGTACCTTGGAGTTAAAGAGGAAGAACTCAATGCCTTTAATATTCTTCTTGTAAAAAGCTTAGAAAAATTATAAGGAAATTATTTAAAAAAAAAAACAAAATGGGCTTGAAAAAGGAAAAACACACTAAAAAGAGACCAAGACATACAAAATTGAAGGCCTAAAATTCTGCAATTGTAGATTTGAGATAGCTGTGAGCATTGATCATATATTCATATTCTTTTGTTTCTTTTAAATTCTCTATGTTTGTGATTTTGATTCATAAATCATACTATCGTTTTCTAATTTCAATGTCATTTTAATAGATTTTTTTGCTTTACTTGTATTCATATATCAAATAATATATCTATTATAGCTTAGTTGTTTAACAATATAAAGATAATATAATAATTTTAATATAAAAATATTCTGAAGCATCAACACAAAAAAATTGAATGACATGTCAATGTAAAACTGTTTTAAAGAAAATTTTAACAAAAAAATTCTGTGATTTATAAAAAGTAAATGATGTTACCTTTCTCAATAGATGACGAATTAAAGAACTTATAAGGTAGTCATTCTTTTGGGACTAATATAAATTGGTCACTAAAAACATGTAAGTTGTAAAATTTAGTCTGTGAATTATGATTTTTTACTTTTTTTGGTTACTCTTCGTTGTTGTTTCGTTTGGATCACTGCGAAAATCCATAGTAAAGTAATAATTAAACGAACAAATATGGAAGCTATAGATGTTAAAATCAATCAAACAATTTTCAAACCCCGCTTAGCAGTATAATCTCAAAAGGAAGACAACAAAGTTAAGGGTAACAAAAAGAAAAAGAGGTATTCAGATTGTTGTACCTAATAAAGCAAGGGTCGAGAATATTTGACATTGATGATCTTCTGGGGAAACGCTAGGGGTTGTTTTTCACATAAACCATATTAGTTTGAGACAAATGAGAATATAAGAAATCACTAAAAATTAAACGAATTAGACAAATACTTGCAGTAGAGTGTAAGATGTTTAAAATGTGAGTCATTAAGTGAGTTCTTTAAGAATTGTTTTAGAAAATTTATGCTGATATGACATCATTAGAAGAGATAAAAAAATCTGATGTGGATGGCTTAAGAGGTTTCAAAACCTTACTTTTATTATTATAGATATATTAGAGATGACGGAAAAAAAAACTATTGTCATGATTTTTTTCCGGGCAAAACTAGGAAAGAAAAAGAAGCAGCAAAATGTGTTACTTTTGAAGTTAATATGATTCATATGTGAAAAAACAGAAGTTTGGGGATGAAAGAGTAAATTACGTCGATGCCGAATTTCAGTTTTCCACGATTCTGAACTGAAGGTAGAAAGAGAGAGAAACGTGTTAAAATCGTATCGAACGGAAAAATGGCGACGTCGATGATACAGAGGCTGTTTAAGCAGGGCACGAAGATCGTCTGCGTCGGTCGTAACTACGCCGCTCACGCCAAAGAACTAGGCAACGCCGTTCCCAAGGTTGTTCAATCTCTCTTTCTTTTTATTTTTTCTTCTGAATTAATGGAGAAAAAAACAATTTCCATTGCTATAGATAATATACCTCTGCATTTCAATTGCTATGGAGTTTTTTTGTTATTCATTGTCATTGATTAAAGATCAAGAATGTTTGCATTTGTGCTTTCCCAAAAACCTATGAAATCTGAGAGAGTAAATATATGACTAAACTTAATCTCCTTGTCGATGTGTGAAGGAGTAGATATAAATTGCATTCATCTGATCTTGAATTGGGAAACAGGAACCAGTTATATTCTTAAAGCCAACATCGTCGTACTTAGAAAATGGAGGAACAATAGAGATCCCACATCCTTTGGATTCACTTCACCATGAAGTGGAACTCGCTTTAGTTATTGGAAAGAATGCTAGAGATGTACCTGAATCAATTGCCATGGATTACATTTGGGGTATCTAATATATAACGTCTGATTTGTTTGCTTCATATGATTTGTATAATGTCATCAATTCTGATTGCATTGTTGTGTTTTCTTGTTTTTAAAAGGATATGCAGTTGCTCTTGATATGACTGCTAGGGAACTCCAAGCTTCTGCCAAGGTAGAAAATCTATTTTTGTTCACATCGAAGGATCCAGTGGTGTATTAAATGTATGCAATGCACAATTTATTTGATGCTAGAACTCATCCTTTAGTCAAAAATCTTTTTATAAATTCACAAGTCATCTTATGGATCAAGAGTTTTTCTATTTAGAATCATGCCTTGTGCTCTCAGACTGTTTTCTACCTCCTTTCTCCATAACAAAAAATCATGAATGTTGAATTTGCATAGATATTGTAACGAAATATGTAATTTTGTGCTTAGGCATATATTTTTGTTCAATTTCTTGTTTTCAGGCATCTGGGCTCCCGTGGACCCTTGCTAAAGGACAAGATACCTTCACTCCAATCAGCTCTGTTGTAAGTATCGATCAATCTAAAACATAAATGCTAATTTTAGACCCCATATGCTACACGAAAATTGGTGCTTTTGTTCTGTTGATATATACATTTATTTTTGTTTGTCTGATTGCTATACGACCAGATTGTAGCTTATGTGGTAAGGGTCTGTCCACCAATTGTTTGATTTGTCTTCCTGTTGTTATGATTTTTATGTAATTGAGATAGATAGAAAGTATCATTGCAGGAGGTTTAGAGCTATAATAGCCAACTTGAGATGAGAATCATATGCCCTATCAACTTGGAAAAAATATTTTCGATCCCTTTAATTTAAATTTTGTTTATCTTGTCTTTTTTTAGCTGCCAAAGTCCATGGTCCATGATCCCGATGATCTAGAACTTTGGCTCAAGGTTACCCCCTACTTTCTTGTTCTGTTTATCACTTAAAAAGAGGTGATTTTTCCTCTTAAGAATGTAGAAAGATCAAATTGAATCTCTTTTGTGACAGGTAAATGGTGAAACAAGACAGAAGGGTCTGACAAAAGATATGATCTTTAAGGTCCCGTACCTAATCAGTTACATAAGTTCTATAATGACCCTTCTGGAAGGAGATGTCATCTTGACAGGTTTCTTCTACTCATAACTTCTGCTTTTTTCCCTATTTGAAAACATTAAGATCTTACATAAGACAACCCCTTCATATCATAGGCACACCAGAAGGTGTTGGACCTGTAAAGATAGGTGAGAAGATAACCGCCGGGATAACTGGTCTACCGGAGGTTCAATTCGATGTGGGTAGGCGTGTAAAGCCCTTGAGCTAAATGGCTTTATTTTATTTTCATAAAAAATGCCAAATGTTATAAAAGTTTCTCTTATTTTCTTCAATAATTGTGTTTCCTGGCATTATAGTAAAACTCGTACACCTTTCATATTTGTAATTTGTAAAATAATGGGTTTATATCGGATGTAGTAATAGTTATTGTTGGAATCGGCGAGTGTCTTGGATTCAAAGAGAGTTTAATCCCTTAGTTAAAGGCTGAAGATACAAGAGAAGTCCGAACCAACCGTGTTCAAACATCATAAGACACAGCTTAAAAGACAGTAGGTTGAAGTTGAGCACATGTCGGCTTGAAATCGAATTGTTGTTCATTGAGAAAGTGGAAACTAAAAGAGTGTCAGAGTGTCCAATGGGAACTCACAAGACTAACATAATTGCACATAACAAAGCTTGAAAGAGAAGTTCATATTCTCTTCTTCCCTGTCTATGGCAGGCTAGTTGCAAAGGAATATTCCACTTTTTTAAATGTCAATTACTTTAGGCTCTGGTCCAGTTTGTTTTGTGGTTACTGCGACCGTGTCCAAAATTTGTTTTTTTTTTTTTCATTTGTTTGACAGTTGATATTGTTTGTTTTGCACTTACCAACGAAAAAAATAGCAACTAAAAATTTTGCTGGATATAGTACCGAGAACCACGAAACAAACAAATTTTATTTGTAGTCGCGATAGCTAACTAACCAGCAAAAGAACGGATCTCTTTCGAACTTTTACATATGTATAGTATATTGCTTTTGAAACGATTTTCAGGTTGTTCCACAAGCTTCATATCGCTTTTGTATAGTTTTAGAAATAGATTGTTATAAATAACATGGATTATGATTGAAGGGTAGTAGTCCTTTTGTTGTTTGTTTTAATGATTCATCCATTAGGTTTTCTTAGATTATATCAAAATTTTTGTCGTTCAATTGTTAGATTCTATCAAAATTTTGTAATTTACTACAGATTTTATATCATGGTGTGTGTCTATTCGATAAGATTAAGTTTCCATCCAAGAGCATTGCTTTTTTAAAATTTGATTATTTTGTTTTGTTATGTTAGACCAGCTCTATTGGGAGACTCTTATGAGTCTCTTAACCATTTAAAAAAAAAATTAATTAAAAACGTGATTAAAGTTTAAGAACCGGTTCTTAAACAAGGATTTCTAGATTTTTTTAAGAACCCCTACATGTCACGAAACGAGTGGATGAGGCGTGTTGACCAAAAAAAGAGAAGGATCACGACCCATTCTCTCATTCCATCGTGTTTCTTCTTTTCTTCCTCTTCTCTCTTCTCTGCGGCGATTTCAGCGATTTGTTGTCGATGCCTTCTCTTCCTCTTCTCTTCCTCTTCTCTCTTCCTCTTCTCTTCCTCTTCTCTTCCTCTTCTTCATCATCGGAACCATCGCCTTTGATCTGGTCGCGAAACTTCACCAAAATCGCGATTTGGCTGAGAATCTTCACCGATATTGTTGGGGTTTCTTCTCTCCAACGATATAGGTACGTCTTCCCCCTATTTCTTTGTTATATTTGCTAGATTTATGAGATTAGGGTTATGTCATTTCTTTGTTACGTCTTCTCCCATCGTATATAACAACACAACCACTAAACCGGCATTCTTACCAGGAAATCTCTAAAAATCGTCATTCATTTTAGCAGACAATAATCTCTTAAGAAAGATGGGAGTTTTCACTTTTATGTGCAGACATGGAGGCGGATCATGGATCGCAACTCGCAAAGCAACATGAGGGAGAGCTCGAAGCCTCAGCTTCTTCTACCTACGAGCTCCAGCGTAACCTCGTCCAAGCCGCTCTCTCCGCTGATAACTGCGGTGGAGTTCAGTCTTCGTTTTCTCTTGTCTCACCTACATCCGCCGTATGCCAGGTACAAGTCTTTCTTTTACCATTCATAGTGTAGACTGTTTTGAATATCATATATCTTTGAAATTGGAATCATTATTGTTCTGAATTTTCTGAAAAATTTAGTTATCTCCATATATACTATGTACTCCAAGTATAATCAACTTTGTTTAAATTGTTGTTTCATGTAGTGAAATGTTAGTATTATGGTCGTTGATTATCCTCACATGAAGTATAATGAAGCACAATCTCTCTCTTATGCATCAAAAATGTGATTTTGCGTCTCAGAGTATTTCTTTATATTTAGACTTCTAACACTTCCTAGTCTTCTTTCTTCTTTCTTACCTAAGAGTATTGTGCTTGATAGTCTTCTCTCTGTTTGAGTAGATTTATGTTTCCATGGCTAGGAAAGTAGTACTAGTCAGTCTTATGAACAATTGTTGTTAGAATCTTGGCTTGAATTGAAATCCTTTGTGGGTGTTGTGGAGAATGCTACATATATTAATTGATTCTGTCGATGTGGTTTTGTTGGTGATTATCAGTGGTGCTTTTGGTGGAGGATTTTCTGCTGGAGGAGCTGCCTCAGGTGGAAGTGGTGCAAGTGAAGTTGTGTCTGCCCCCAAAGAAGATGAGAAGAAGAAAGAAGAATAGGAGACTTCGGATTTGATCTCTTTGGTTAAGATGAAATGTAGTTATTTGGAGATGTTACTTCTACAAAGATTCATGGGTCGAAAAGGTATCTTCTTCTTGCCTCTATCATCTCCTTTTTATTCATTCTCTGTCTCTTACGGTACTCATCATCTATCTTCTTTCCATTCACGGTGACAGGTTTGTAGATGATTAGCAGCAACCTCCATTCACTAAGAGGCATTCTGTTTGGTCGTAGGTACTGAATAGTCACTCAATTTCTTTTTTTTTTCTATCATTTGCTAACTTAGGCGTATAGTGCTTATGGAAACTCTCTGTTAAGTTTTAATGGTTTTTAAATGGAGGTTCTTATGGAATGTAACTACTGTCTTTTGTAGAAGTAGTTGTTGCTTGAGCCTTGTCACATTCTTGTTCCAGAAGACTACGAATGGGAAGTCATCGAGAATCATGCTACCTTTTATGCTTAAATTCATGTGCTTAAGGATGTTGTTAGCTGTTGTTTGAACCATGTGATTTATGTAAGATGTTTTATAATTAGATTTGAGTAATGATGTTTTATAATTAGATTTTTTTAAAAAAAAACCTCTAATAGAGTACTACCATTGGACACCAAAAAAAAACATTAGGGTTCTTAAAATTAGAATTGATATTATTATCAATAAAAATATGTTAAAAGCTCGTAATGTGTTTGCCTTGTCCATCCGGAATTATATATTTACCACAATTAACTTTGTTAGTTGCCCCAAAAAAAGGAATTTTACTAGTAGTTCGTTCCGAGTATAATAATAAAAATTTGTGGGCTCAATCAAGCCGTGTGGGCTGACCATATCATATTAGCAGTGTTAAGCTTTCTCCTTCAGTCCTTCTCACTCGCTGACTCGCTGCTTTACAATTTTCTCCTCGGTAGTTTGCATTTTTCAAATCTCTTCGCTTTCTATCGATCAGTCTCGTTCGTAGCAGGAATGTCAGAGAAAGGAGGCAAAGGGCTCAAATCCTCTTTCAAATCAAAAGATGGTTTTGTTTATTCCCAATTCTGTCTATGTTGACATTATTTTCTTCTCTGTCGATCAGAGGCTCAATTTCTAGGGTTTCTGGTGCAGGTGGGAAGGACGGGAACTCAACAAGGCTCAGGAAGGGTATCCACTTTCATTCTCAAGGTTCGTCTTTCTTCCTCTTCTTCTTATATTCATTTGATTTCGAATTTAAAGTCTCAAGCTTTTTAGTGTTTATTTGATAAAATGTCTTCTTTTTTTTTTTTTGTTTATAAATGTGCAGAGACTTCAGAACCTAATTATAAGGTTCTCAACGGTTCTGATCAACAATTTCAGAGTTTTTCTGCTCAAGGAGGAAAACGAGACAAAGCTTCCAAGTCTGGCAAAAGCTCTATACTCTCTTTTGACGTCAAAGGTTTGTAAAATCTACCCACTTGACCTTTCTTTCTGGTTCTGTGATTTGATCTTTTGCTGTATGATGATGGCATTTGTAGACCTTCCTGAGAATGGCGAATGCATGATGGACTGTGAAGCTTTTGAGATATTAGATGGAATTAAGGGATATTTAGTTGGGCTATCTGAAGATCCTTCAATTAAAATTCCTGTGTTAGTATCTCTAAATACAACATTTCTCCATGCTGAAAGAGTTTCTGGATTCTCTAACATGTTTGAAGTTTCCAGATCTTATGACAAAGCACTGAGTTATTTGGAGAGCTGTACTCATTACTCAAACCCTCAATCTGTTAGACAAGTCCTTGGGTATCCTTTTTAAACTGCTTAATCTCCATTGGATTAGACTTGTTTTCTCATGAATGTTTTGTCTCGCTCATTCTGTGTAATCATTGATTGTGTTTTGTTTTCAAAAGTACTTAACTTTTGAGTAATCTCAGGCCTCTGAAAACGCATGGTATCTCAGATGGCGAGGTAACAAGCTCTACTACTGTACTTTTGAGTCCACAGCTCTACCAATCATTCATTTCTAATGCTGAGTTGTTATGTGCAGATATTTGTGATTGCGAATACTGGCCCAGAGAGCATAGATGAAGTTTTTGCCTTTATTCCAACTCTGAAGGTGAGCCTTAGAGCCACCAGAGACTGATTTGTGTGCGATTATTCTTTGAGCTCTGAATGGGCTTATAAGGCCACCAGAGTCTGATGTGTGTGTGGTGATTCTTCTATCCAATGCAGGCTAAAAAAGAGGTGATCAATCAACCCCTACAAGATGCAGTGGAAAAGCTATCTAAGCTGAAGAGATCAGGATGATGAGCTAATTGCTGCAGTGAATGATTCAATGCTAGGAGCCTAGGAGTAGTTTGCAGCTAAGTAAAATGCATCTGTGTATTTGCCTTTCTGAACTTTAACAAATCTGTGCGATGACAACTTTTGTTTATTTTATGTCATTGCCACTTTCTAATCTCTATTGTGCTTCGGTATATTAGTTGTGGATCGTTTGTACTTTGTTGACAATAATAACATAAGGTCAAAGTTTATGACTTTATTATGAGCTTCCGCTTGTGATAATATGCTTCATCAGAATCTGTGATGTTCTCATAGTAAATATCGACTCCATTACCACTATATGTGTATTGTCTAAAAAGTGAGAAAATAGTCGTGAATGTGTTTACTTATCTCGTCAGGCTTTTGATAGTGACCCCATCATCTCCCACGTTCTGCAAAGAGTAAAGCAGAGAATGTCACCACACATAAGATAACCTTGGGGAAAAGATTAGAGATTTTTATCCGAGTTGTATGCCAGAAAATTATGGTTACACGGATCCAAAATCTGAAGAAAAGTCCAGAGTCACCAACTTATATAAACACATTGTTAGAGAGAGGCCAACCCATGAGATTTATAAGAAAAATTTACATGAAGTTACAATAACACTTTGATCGTAAAGGGTTTCTTCTGAATATGAAGACTAAGGGACTCCACTATAGGCAGGCCTAATAACACTAGCTCAGCTATTGTTCAAAGATATACATACAAGTGCATGTGTATCATGAATGAATTAAAGCAGGCTTAGGATAGACAAGCAACTATGAAGTAGCAGAGAATATACCGGTCCATATTCTGGTAGTAATTTACTGGTCCTGTGAATCCATTCTTCTCGTACTTGGACAGGTAATATTTGACATGATAATCAGTTAACCAAGAGGGAAGCGAAATAGGATCATCATAGCGTTTTCCTTTAAGTATTAAAATAGGCCCAGGATTACGATATGTTAAAATCTCTAAGAGAGCTCCTTCTGTGCCAACTTTTGCGAATTCCGCCTCTAGTTCCCCATATTCCTTTGAGATATAAACCCATTCTTCCGTGAAAAAACCACAAGTCAAAACAGTCCTAATGTGTAATCATTTACCTACAGTACACACGTGAATCTTGATAAGAACTTCCAATAGCTAACAAACTAGCAATAGTTCTTTTATGTCAAAAATTTGATCTCTCTAATGACACTAATATCTTCTTCAAACATCCAAAATCAGCAATAATCACTGTTATCAACTAGCTAGTGATTATTCACATGTTACCGATGAACTGAGTCAAATTTTTTATTTATTGAGAGGAAAATGACCTGAAATCTGCATATCTAGTAGTCGTCTCCATATAAGGATTTATATAATGAGATTGGTTTCCTCTTAGGATTCCAAGGATCAAACACCACTCAAATTTACCACAGCCTTAAACCTATCAGGTCGAAGAAGACAGAGATGCCAGGCGATAATGGCTCCCCAATCGTGTCCCACTACGAACACCTTCTCTCGATCACCATCCAAAGCATCAATCAATCAAATCAAATCTCCGACTACATGACGACTGGTGTACGCATCAACCTTCCCCGGTGCGTTCGTTCCGTAGCCGCGCAGGTCCGGCGCAATAGTCCGGTAACCTAACGATGAGAGTGCCACCATCTAATGCCGCCACGTGGAGGAAAAGTATCACAGGACGATCAATAACTCCATCGAAAGCACCGATTCCGACGACGGAGGGAGATTTCTCGGGACGTGCATGTTAATTCCATTAACTTTCACAAAACTATGCTGAAAATTACGATCCATTCGTCGAGATGAAGAAGAAGCTCGTTAATTTTGTGGAGAAATGATTGAAATACCAAATTCTTTATCCTACTGAACAAATCACTTCATCTTAAATTCTTAACTATTCGAGCGTTGACTAAAAGACCGGTCCAATCAAATTGATTAATTTTTATATCCGGTTTAATACAGTTATACAAATTCCAGTGAATAAGACCATTTTCATTGGAGTAACAATTTAAAAAAATATAAAAAATAGAAAATTAAGAGATAGAGTAAGAAAGAGTTCTTAAATAAGAGATGTAAGAGCATCTTCATTGTTTAAAAATCTTTGATTAGTTTCTTAACTTTAAAATATTAATATTTTTTTATTAAAATTTCATTTGTATTTAAATTTTAATGTTTTTAAAAGTAATGTTCAATTAAATAATGACATTTGACAAAATAAGTATCTTAAATAAGAAATTTAGGTTCTTAATTTTCTTATTTAAGAACTCAATAGCATCCCCTCTCTTCTTTTTATAATTTTTTTTTCATTTTTTAATGATAAGGATTCTAATAAGAACCTTTGGTTGAAGTTGGTCTAAGAGTCTCTTCAAAAGATGTTTTGTTTTTATTGGTTCTTTTTTTCATTATTAGTTAACATTTAATTTAAAAGGTAGATTATATTTAATTATTATTTTTTTTGTTATTAAGAGCAAAATTAAGCATTTCATCTTTCAAACTTTGTCAGGATGTATTGTTGTTAGTAATAATATTGGCAGAAGATGAATTATTGGTGATCCTAGGTGTACTAGGTGTGAGGAGGACCAAGAGTCTATTAATCATGCTCTGTTTCTTTGTCCGCCAGCCCTGCAGGTTTGGGCTTTGTCTTGCATCCCATCAGCACCGAATATATTTCTTGGTGCCTCAATTTGGTTTAATTTGGATTATTTGTTCCGGTGGCAAATGGAAAAGGTTGAATGTTAGGTATTTCCTTGGATTTTATGGCAACTCTGGAAAGCGAGAAATGCTTTCTGTTTCTCTAGTAAATCTATAGACCCACAACGGGTGTTGAGTATTGCCACTACAGATTATGCATAATGGTCTGCAGCAGGGTTAGAGGTGTCTAATAGCAGGGGTATCCCCTCGCTTTGGAATCCTGTAAGGAAATCCAATCTAGTTTTCTCTACCACATCTAATATGCAGTTCATGGGCTTTAAGTGCTTTGTGGACGCATCCTGGAAGATTACCGATCGATATTCTGGTTTAGGTTGGTTTTGCTTCTCAGATTCAGTGGGTGGAGAACGGATGAGAGCCAAGAGTGTCTCAAGGTGTCTATCCACTACACTTGCGGAGTTGGAGGCGGTGTTGTGGACGTTGGAATATTTGGTGGCTCTTCATGTATCAAAAGTGGAGGTTTCGACAGACAGCGAGACGGTGGTGAGGATCTTTGATCAACCGGACGACTGGCCGACTTTTAGCCCATACCAAGAAACGTTCGCGCTGTTATGCTCCTCTTTCTCGGTCTTCTCTTTGTCGGTCATCCCGAGGGCGCTCAATCATAAAGTGGATTTTCTGGCACGTAGCTAGCTAGAGAGTTCCTTTATGACAGGTGATCCATCACTTTGTGTGTTTTTTGGTTACTCATATTATATGTCGTTGTAAAAAAAAAAGAGCAAGATTATTGGTAGTTTTGTATTAGGATTTTTTAGTAATATTTTATTATTATATTTGAAAAAAGTGTGTTAAGAAATGTATATTGGTTATGAGTTTCTAAGAGAGATTAATGGTAGTTTCTTAAGTGATTTCTTAAGAAATTTTTATTTTTTTTTAGGTTCAAAAATAAAAATAACTTTAGATAACGTAGTTATTAATGCAAATTAAAACTTGTAAAACATACTCTTAGATACAATAAATAATATAAAATACAAACAATTTAGTCTAAATTGGTGGAAAATTTGGTCCATATATGCTCGACCAAATCGTTTTTCAATTGTTTATGGATAGTTCGATCACGAATTCGAGTTCTTCTGGCCATCATATCAACGAGATTTGAAGGCATATTAGTAGAAAATGTGAAATCTACCGTTGTACGTCCAAAAGATCCCGCCTCTATGAATTCGTTAACGTCTAACTGAGTATACATATGTCGTTCATTTTCTACTATCATATTGTGGAGTATAATACATGCTCGCATGATTTTTCCGAATTTTGCCTTATCCCAAATAAGAGCTGGATTTTTAACAATGGCAAACCGATCTTGTAAAACTCCAAAAGCACGCTCGACATCTTTACGACAAGCTTCTTGATGGGTGGCAAATAAATATTATTTTTCAGTTTGTGGAAGTGAAATAGATTGGATAAATGATGCCCATTTTGGATAAATTCTGTCAGTGAGATAATAACCCAAACGATATTCGTTCCCGTTAATCACATACCTCACTTTTGGTGCTCGGCCTTGTAATACATTATCAAAAACCGGAGAGTGATCAAGAATATTGATATCATTTAAAATTCCCGGAGGACCAAAAAAAGCGTGCCATATCGAAAGATCTTGAGAAGCAACTGCCTCTAAAACGATGGTTGGTTTACCGGAATCACGAGAATATTGCCCTTTCCAAGTGGTGGGGCAATTCTTCCACTCCTAATGTATACAATCGATGCTTCCCATCCTGCCGTCCCCTCATCTCTCCAATAACAAGCAGCCTTTGAAGATCTTTTGCGGTGGGTTTTCTTAGGTACTCATCGCCAAAGCAAAAAATGATTTCGTCAACAAAATGTTCCATGCACTTCAAGGAAGTGGTTTCACCAATCCGGAGATATTCGTTAACTGCATCAGCCGCACAACCATATGCAAGGATACAAATTGCTGCAATACACTTTTGTAGTGTCGAGAACCATACCTTCCGATAACATCTCTTCTTTGATGAAAGAAAGGTATTTCATTAGATAGTCGATCAACAATACGAATGAATAGTGACTTATTCATTCTGAAGCAACGCCGGAACATAGGATGCGGGAAAGTTGCATTTTCAGCAAAATAGTCGTTCCATAACTTGATGTGTCCTTCTTCACGATGTCTTTCAATATGGATTCTTTTTTTCCTCGATCTTGGAGCTGCTATACTATCATTGTAAGAGTACAAAGAGGTATTCAATTCTTCGTAGAAATAATTATCGAATTCTTCATTCAACGCTTCCGCTAACTCATCACGGGAAGACGAAGCCATATTAGGTAGAAATAATTGATATAGATAAGGGTATTTTCTAGTAATGGGTGTTGGTTTATTTTTGTAAGAGGAATTGATTTAGATAAGAGAAGATAAATTTTTTTAAGAGGAATTGAAATAGATAAGAGAAGATAGATTTTTGGTAAGAAGTGAGAAGAAGAGTGATTATATTTATAGTAGAATAGAAATTGATTGTTGTGTACAAAATCTTACAAAAATATTACAAAAATCCACCCAACTTATGTACAATCCGTGACCATAAGCAAACAAATAATATACACTGCATGAAATTATGTACACTCCGTGACCCAAATTATGTACACTCCCTGACCATAAGCAAACAAACCATCTATCATCACACATCAACTTCTTGTCACTCTTTTTCCAACACGCAACCTTCTGTCAACTCACAACAGGACACAAACACATCTTCCATATTGTGAAACGGGAACTGAAACCCACGAAAAAGAGAGATGTGAATCAGATTCAAATCAACAGCATCAAATAGTGTAAGAACACAGAAAGCACAATGACCCAAATTACATGATCCAGAACAACAATTCAGCCTAGGTTACTACACTGCAAACCGATAAGACAACAAAGCAAAAATTGACGTCTGTTCTAAAAGAGGGTAACAAAGAAATTGCCTTATGATTAAAGATAGTCGTGGCCCTAGGAGTCTTCTCGAGATCACCTCTGTAAGTATCATAACTAAGAAGGAAAGTATCATCTGGTGTTAGCAACAATTCAGAGCAAAACACATCCTCATTATCTCTGGATTTCTAGAAACACAGGAAATTTAAAAGGTTGTAAGACATAATAGAATTATGATATACTTTGACAAAAAACAGAATTATGTAGTTTACTATAATACACAAAATAGACTGATTACACATTCAAGCATTTTACTATAACACACAAAACATAAACTGAAACCTGAAACCAAAAGCCAACCGAAAACAAACACATACTAAAAGCAAACTTAACAGATTAAGTTCTATAACATATGAGATTCAAAGCAAAATCTCTTTAATTAGCTTCAGCTTAAGTTCTTCTTCAATTTCAGATAGGGGCTCTGTTTTAGCTAGAATACACTCAAGTAGTTTCTTGTTTGTTAGTTTATCAATCAAAGCATGTTCTTGTTATTTCAAGGCAAAATCCTTTTGTCTTACATCCCATAACCTCTGAATCCTTTCCAATGACTGATTACCATCTTCAGCAGCCCTATTTCCTTTATTTTTCGCAGCCTTCACACCTTGTGGACGAGATTCAGCAGCCTGAGACTCTACTTCATCTAGGGAAGCTTCAGAGGAATATACATTGCCGGATCCACTCTTTCTTCTATTAATTTTCTCTGTTTCTTTTGTAGTAAGCAGAGCACACCACTTCTGGTCATGTTTTAATGCTCTCCAAGCGTGCTACGATGTGAACTTCTTCTTGTAGTCATTCTCAAAATTCTGATATGCCAACTTGATGAGATCATCATGATTCATTCCACTTGCCATTTGAGTTGTTGTAGCTTGGTAAGAACCTGCAAACTTACATGTCATCTCATTGATCTTATTCCATCTCATTTTTCACTGCCCTGACCTTCTTAGTTTCTTAGGATCAGCATTTGGATTTGCTGCAAAATACTGAGCTGGTCTCACAAAGTCTGATAAGCTGAAGTCTATGGCTTTAAGCTGAGAACTCTCCTCCTTGGAAGTGTACAAGAAGTTCTGATGATGAGGCAGCAATTAAATAACATTCCGCACATAAAGTATGATATAATCTACTTTCCGGTTCATAGAATATTTGTTCCTCACCTCTGGTTTAAGGTCTCGATGAACAACTCCTTGGAGATGACAGAAAGCTACCACATTTAGGATTCGTATAATCACTGATTTTGCATCATCCTCTGGATATTTCCCTCCCCTATAAAAACAGAGATGAAACTGTTCATAAAACATGAATAATCTTTAACCATAAGTATCAATAACTCTTAAGTAACACACACCTTGCTAGTATTCTGTCAAGAAGTTCACGACCTTCACAAAGCCTGCAAATTTAAATTATTTTAATCACATGAAGCGATGATAGGCTCTCTATGAATTTTCAAATAACACAATTTTCTTACTCCATATGTAGACGTTTAGATTGTCCCCAAATGCATCGTAGAATTGTACAAGATTCTTATGTCCAGGTGTGAAGACTAACCTGTTCCACTAACTTCTTTTCTTCTGCACTCGGAGTCTTCCACTTAGCACCCATAATGTTCGAAGTCTCCTTGAAGTCAGAATCTTGGTTTTGCTTCTTGATTTCGTTCCAATTATCCTTGCACCACAGTATGTATAGCGTTGATGGTCTCTTTGTTTTAGGGCCATCCTTCTTCTTCTTTCACTTGTTTTCTTCTTCAGTTTGTGCCAAAGATTGACTGAACGCAAATGTCCCACAAATGGACTCAGCTTCCCAACAAATCTGCAGAAATATGAAGTATGCTCTCATGACAGCAATCTTTTTATATTGCTCCTATAATGAGCACAACGCCATCTTCCTTTAGATACTCTTCACTAATCAAATCAATTGTATAAACAAAAAGCCCTATAAATATGTTGTACAAATCTTATCAAGCTAACCTCACCAAACACGAAGAAGCAATGTTCAAGACAGTAGACATAGGTAATCAATCAAGCTAAGTACAAGCACAAAGCCATCTTCCATAGGGTTATCATTTAACCAAATCAAGATTGCATGACGATTTTCTCAGGGTAAATCTTAACTAATAAAAAATCATCTGCATTAACAAGACAGAACTTACCAGGAATAAACTATAATTGGTTTTGAGACAGAAGAACTCTCACCAATGTGTGATGGCGATTGCGATTCAATTTCTCCTCTCTGTGACTAGAACACTCCGGAGCAAGCTGCATGCGATGGAGATGCGCATCATGTGCCTCAGTAGGCGATTCTCGATTCGCCGAGGGGAGCTTGGGTCGCCGACTATCGAATCGCCGCTGGGAGAAAAGGTTCGGCGATTGGAAACGGCGGATTGAGAGAGACGAGATAGGGATTGCAAGAGGGAGACACGGGACACGCGAGACCCATTTCTTCACTTTTTTCATCCAACCATACGCTGCCACGTCACTGTTTCTAATAACGCAAAACGTTCCTTATTTAAGAAACATTCTCCCATTAACATTAATTTTTGATTTATTTTTAAGCACATTAATTCTAAGAAATCACCTAAACACTCCCGATAGTGTTGCTCTAAAAGACTCAAATTTAGAAACGTATGGATGGAGATGGTCTAAGATCATTATTTATAAAACACACGAAGCAATGATTTTAAAGGAACTTGCGAGGGAAGTTGTGAATGTGTTGATTGATCTCGTCAGGGTTCTCTTCGTGGAGGAAATGACCTAATCCCTCGAGCACGACTGTTTCATCAAGCAACGGTACATCTCTCTTGAAACCACCACCATTGATGTACTCCTTAGGTCCGAGAGAATTTGATATGATCATGGAAAAAAACAAGGAAGCTAAAGAGAACTTGGATCTAAGCAATGAAGATCACGAGAGAGTTTTGGAGATTGCAGCCAGTCCAATTACAAGATCACGGGCTAAACAAATCAATGAGAGCATTTGTGAATTTATTCAGGGCCTTTTGGACAAAGAACAACATAATGAATCCATTGGACTTTATACTTGCCAAGTCCAACCCACTTTTATAGCCTTCTACCAATCCAAGAGAAGTCGTGAATCAAGTCTTAAAGTCCAGCCCATGAATAGTGACGAATTTGGAAGACTAAAAGATATTTTGCATCCCAAAAGTTCAAGAGTCTTTATTCAAGTCATAATAAATTGTAACATTTTCTTGTCATTTACTTAGTAGTCGTTACTCTTCATTTTTAAGACATTCAATAAGTCTAGGGGAATCTAGAGAGTCCTTTATTTTCTTTATAAACTCATGTAGTTCTCATTTGTGGAGATCCAACTTTTTTATCAATAAATTTGAGAGTAATTCTCTTTTATTCTTTATGAACTTTTCGATCTTTCTTGGTGTGTCATATCCAAGGGATCAAACTGGTTTATCAAATGCTTTCCATCACACTTGTGTGGCCATTCCTAGCCATTTGCGTGAAGGGGGGAGTCGTAACAATAACAATCTTCTGTTTAATATACTAAAGGTGGGAGCTGCTCGAGTCACCATTTCGTGGTTCCACCACCTTGCTTAATTGAAGGCGAGTTGAAACAACAACAATCTTATGCTTGATATACTTAAGGTGGTGGTTACTCAAATTCTTTGAAGACCAAAACTATCCTTACAATTTGAAATGACAATTCCTTCGGGATTTCGCGTCGGAATTATACGTTAAATCCTGATCTCCGACGATGAACTTCACCGGTCCACGGATCTTAGCACGGGTCAATGGTGCAGTCAGCTCCCAATTTATGTTTCAAAAATCCAACCGACCGGTTGGTTAAATTTGAGAATGTGTGATTTTGTTATTGAACTGGGTGGTTTATATACGTACCGGTCAATGTTGTGGTAGTAGTTAATGGGTCCGGTGAAACCTTTATTGTCGTATTTGGTGACGTAATAGTCAATGTCTTCTTGTTTTAACCATGGTGGTAACGCAAACGTAATATTTTTTGAGCGTTTGAAACAATTTCCTTTTGGGAGATAGAGTGGTCCATTCGTTTTGTAGGTGAGGAACTCTTTCAACACAGTTTATGTTCCCAACTTATTGAACTCTACCCCTATCTCTCCATGTTTCTTTATAAGCAACACAAATAAACACATAAAAGTAAATAATAAAACCCAATCATAGGTTCGATTGGATTTAATTTAATTTTGCCAGCTTGGTTTGATACGGTCAATAGTATTAGGGAAACAAATCAAATACCTGAAACCTGCATATGTAATAATCGTCACCAAAGAGATGTCTCAAAGCCCAAACCAACTCTATCAGGGTTTCCTTGGAGCGAGAAGAACGCTCATGTTGACCAAAGCCTCGACTTTCTGGATCTTCGAATGGATACGCTCCAGCCAACATGACATACAAGGTTACACCGCATGACCATACATCAGCAATCTAGCAATCACAAAAGTCCATAATTTATTCTTCATTCATGGAAAGAAACAGACAAAGCAGAGTTTAGATGAATTTCTTTAAAATCCTTTACCTTGCCATCATATTCCTGACGAAGCAACACTTCTGGTGCGATACATGCAGGAGTTCCAACATTTGACTTTGGTTGTGAGTGGAGAACAATTGACATTGCAGGACTCCCATCCAACAATGTATTCTCCAGCTTCAGGTCACGATGGCAAATTTGCTTTAACATCACAAAAAATAGAGAACTAAGAACAAGTATGAAATAACAAGCATAACAATGCTCCATTGAAACACTTGCTCTACATACATACCATTGCATGACAGTAACTGACTCCAGATATAAGCTGCTGTAAGAAGAACCGAGCCGGTACAAGAAGAAATCAAAGGATCAAACTTTAAATTCTC
The DNA here is from genome assembly GCA_023374145.1 of Lepidium sativum. Lineage (NCBI taxonomy): Eukaryota > Viridiplantae > Streptophyta > Magnoliopsida > Brassicales > Brassicaceae > Lepidium > Lepidium sativum. Next base: position 30,539 of record JAKUCM010003078.1, read on the forward strand.
ATAAGAGAATAGAATAGAGCCAATATAAATGCAAACCTCATCCTCACTAAAACATCATGCATTGCAAATCCGCTCGTAAAGTTCACCACCAGAAGCATATTCCATTATGATAGCCAAATGAGTCGGTGTCAATATAACCTATCCTCAATTACAACAAATCGAATGATAAGGACCACTTGCTTCAAAGATACTATAAAATACATAGAACAAAAATTTTATGTGTTCACCTCTTTAAATCTAAGGATATTAAGATGCCTTAATGATATGTGGTTAAAAATTTCCCTTTGAACATTTTCATCAATCTGTAAATCCCATTGTTAAAACTCAGCCACTAATCATTCAAATCCCACATACTTACCACCTTGCGAAGGAGGAAGTCCCTTAGGCTTGGACTCATTCTCCGCCATTCTCTTCATAAAGAAGCTCTCCTTATTAGCTGCAAAAGCCTCCAGTTGAGACCAATCATTGAATTACTTAACAAACCAGAACTCAAAACAAAAGAGAAAATCTCAATCAATTACCAAAATCATATATTTTTAAGAAAATCAATACCATTGACCAGAGAATTCTCCATGGGTTTAGCTAGATGCGCTTTGCGACTCCCCAAATCTCGACGTAGAAATACCAAATTCCCAGCATAGCTTGTGCCACCAATCCTACAAACATTCTTCAAGCAATTCACAAACAATAATCGACGACTCGAAGAGGAAGAGCTAGAAGAATAAGAACCGTTTCGTCAAGCAGGAGAGAAACTTTAGTTTTCTCTGTACAAGCAGGAGAGAAACTTTAGTTTTCGTTACTCAGACTATCAACAATGGTTTATAGATTTAACACCCTCTTTTATCTATTTTAATGTTACACATCATCGTTTCATTTTTCCACTTAATCGTTCAATAGTCTTTTAAATCTTTTAGTTATAATGGTTTTGTTTAGTTGAAGACTTTTTGGTTAAACAAAAAAATCTTAAGAATTGAGTACCAAATGAGAAATGAACACATGTCCAATTTCACTTCTCTTCTCTATCTCATGTGTCGAGACCACAGTTTTATTATTTTTTATTTTTTCGACCCTGTTGAATAAATTCAACAACCTAAAATGCCACATAGTTTTCTTTTATGTTTTCAACAGCCTCATTGCAGCAGTTAAATAGTCCATGGTCCTATGTGACCTTTTAATTGTCATGTTACTTTGTTATATTGTTATTGATGGATTTTACATAGTAAATATTAATATTCTAAGTTGATATGGTCAATATACTCTAAAAATATTGTTTATATTGTCATGTTACTATATATGTATATTGTCAATAGAATATATGGAAGCCTAACTAAATTTAATGGTCTATGGTTTGAAAATATTATGTACATTGTCATGTTACTTCTTCGGATAATTTATAAACAAGTTATAATCGAGATCTACCATTTGAATTTTAAAATTTAATTATCAAAGAAAAAATGTTGTACAAGAATTCTATAAATAAAAATAAAAATGTAACTTTCATATTGTATATTAAACAATTTGAATATATGGAAGCGTAACTCAATTTAATGGTCTATGGTTTGATTCAGCCATGACTAGTTTTCCTTTGCTTTTACTATATTCCACAAAGAGTTTAAACCTTAATATTAACCCCAAAAAAAAATATTATTTACAAATCTTTGTTCCTCTCTAGATTTATATACAAGGTTAAAAAACCGATAACTTATCCTTAAGAAAGAGTATGATCAGTTAGGACTGAAGGGTACAAGTGTCTGTGGGATCCACGTGTCACCACGTAGGAAGGTTCCTGGAGCGAACTGTCTTGCGGCTCTATCAGTGATCCGTTTGATACCTCTCCATCTAACTCTGCGAGCCAAACCCGCACCACGACCTGTGTTGCGATATTCACTATAATACCACGTGTCGGGCCCGAACATCGTGGGGTCCCATCTCAACCAGCCTTCTGGGTCTATTACATCATCAATCATTGTGTTCATTATGATTGTCCGTGAATACTTCTTCCATGGTCGGCCCAAATACGCTTTATTCCTGTATACATAAAAAAGAGGTTATATCGGTTTTGTAGCTAGTTAAAGTTAAATGGTAATAATTATGGTTACTTACTTGGCTTTGAAGGGAAGATATTCTCGATCACCAACTATACGACTATTGTGGATAACGATCCCAGTCGTCTCACGCCTGTCTTTTCGACCTTGGGCTGTGACGATGCATTGTTGGTTAGGCATGGGACGACGGATGACGAATTCACAGTTTTGAAAAACGGCTTTAGCATCACCAAAGACAAAATCAATAGTGCCTGAGATACGACAGTCACGATAGAATTGACGGTGAGTATGGACATAAAGTGTGTCTTGATGACCATCCATACGACAATTAAAGAACACTGCGAAATCCGCTGAAACTATGAGTGCGACTGCTTGATGTCGTGCTGCTCCGGCCGTGTTCTCGAACCCTATGTCCTTTGCCATGAAATAGTCACCATTCACTGCTTCAAAAAACCAAGTGACATTTAATTAACTAGTTTGATATAAGAATACATAAATTGTGTTCAACCATACGCCTTGGTTATATATATACCAACGGTAGAAGTACGAAAGGTGCCGACTTGGTTTGGCAAGAAGGCAACGTCTCCAGTAATAATGGTCTTTGTTGGTCCATCTCCAACGAACATGACGTTAAGCATTTTTTGATACTTCTACTGTCTCTTTGTAAACAACTTGTTTTATGTGAATTATGAACTTTCTTTTGTTATTCATTGGTACCATTGCCAATGGTTGTGTGATCGTTTGATTTTACTACTTCCGTCCTTTGAAACCACCACGTTTGCTCTGATTCCATTTCCTCCTTTTTTTCTCTGTAGCAGTCTTCGCGAACCCGGTGTTACCCACCGCGGGAACTCCTCATCCTCCTCTAAGTGTCGCTCCTCTAAGTGTCGTCCCGACTGTCCGTTCTCCGAAGAAGTTGGAGTTTGAGAAGATCTATCCGAAGAATTTGAACGCTGATTTGCTGAAATATCCAACGGTTGATTCTGTGAAGAATCCAACGGCTGGTTCTGTGAAGAATTTACTGGTTGCTTATGTGAAGAATCAAAAGGCTGCTTCAGTGAAGAATCTAACGGTTGGTTCTGTGAAGAATCTACTGGTTGGTTTGCTGAAGAATCCAATGGCTGTTTCGCTGAAGAATCTAACGGTTGGTTTTGTGAAGAATTCAACGGTTGGTTTGCTGAAGGATCCAACGGTCGGTTTGCTGATGAATCCAACGGTGGGTTTGCTGAAGAATCCAATGGCTGGGTTGCTGATGAATCCAACGCCGATTCGAATGGTGTATCCATTCCGGTTTCTCGTGAAGAATCTGAACCAAAAATGCTAAGCCTGCCTCTTCTCGACTGTTAAAGTCATCAAATACGGTGTGATGAAATAAAAAAAAAATTATGAAACACATACTAAATTTATCAAAAGTAAAATGTATTACCCCAAGAAATGGAATCGGAATACGAAAAGCCTGAAGTAATATATCGAGATTAGAAGCAATAGCTAATCCATTGCTAGTGAGATGTTGTCCCTTCCTTAACAGCCTCTCCATGATAATAGCCACATCACTATTGATCCCTTCAAATCCATCTATGCAAGTCTGTTGGTATGTGATCGATCCACTAACACACAAAGATCCTCAATGAAATCTGACAATCTAATGAACAAAAAACCACCAAACTTATCTCTTGTTCTTCGAATATCGTCAATTGCATCATCCAAAAGCTCTCGACAAGTATTAAGCGCTTCTCTCGTTTGTATATCCGCTTCTGCCTTGGCCTGAAGATCAATCATTCCCCTGTCAATTCCACTTCTAATCGAGTGGATAGCAAGATCGAAAGCCGCTTTTATTAGAGATCGAGGATATCGAGTTTCAATCTAGCTTAAAGATGTAAATTATGATCGACAAACACAAAAATAATAAGAAGTCCTTCTCTTATTAATCTCAACAAGGGAAAATAACTCAAAACCCTTACAATCCCACAAATCTCTCAACTAACTAAATCTTATGTATCTATCTCATATATATACTTATCAACAAACCAAATCTAATAAGGAAAATATATAGTCATTAAACCAAACCAATAAACAAATCTAAACCAAACAGAACTTGGTTCTCATGCTATCTTAAACTTAACCAACATTCTCCCCCTTATGCTTAAGATTGCTTGTGTCCACAACTCCAATAAGATCTATAATTTCTTTGAACCGTAGTCTTCCAAGCGCTTTAGTCAAAATGTCGGCTCTTTGCTCACTCCCGGGTACATGTTCCATCTCCACTTGCTCATTCTCAACACATTCTCTTATAAAATGATATCTCGTATGTATGTGTTTGCTACGTCCATGGAACACTGGATTCTTTGAGAGTGCTATGGCTGATTTGTTGTCCACTCTTAACACATTTTTATCATGAACCTCTCCAATAGCTTCTCCGAGCAACTCTTGCAGCCAAATAGCTTGCTTTGCGGCCTCCGTTGCTGCCATAAACTCCGCCTCACACGATGATAGTGCAACGGTTTCTTGTTTTTGTGAACACCAAGTTATAGGACAATTGTTTAAGTAGAATACATGACCCGTAGTGCTTTTCCCGTCATCCATATCCACATTATGAGAGCTATCACTATACCCAATCAGTTTAATTCTATCCTCTTGTTGGAACACCAAACCGAGTTTTGTTGTACCCCGCAAGTACCTCAAAATCTGCTTCAAAGCCACACCATGTGATTCCTTAGGATCATGCATATATCTACTTAGCACTCCAACACTATTGATGTGTCTGCATTTTACCACATTTTAGGACCATTATTTAGCATGTTTTGCATTCATATTTGCATTGTTATCATTGTTTTAGGTTCTTTTTAGCATAATTTGCATTATTAGTGTCGGGCATTGCATACATTGCATAAAAGGGACTTTTAGGTACTTTTTGGAGCTTATCACGAAGTATTTCGGAGTACAAGAAGACCAATGAGGAATCGACTGGTCTAAGGTTGAAGTTCAAGATGCAAACTAGAAGATTTGTCACTCGAGTCTCCGACACTCGAGCATGACACTCGACCATCACTTGGTCGAGTGCCTTTATGGACCAGAACTGAGACTTTAGACGAAGATTGAATCTTTGGGCTTCTCTGCAAAAAAGGCCCATCAAAAGCCCCTTTGTGCAAGCCCAATTATCTTTTAGTTCTTTTCTATTTTTCTTTCTTAGGGAAATTTCCTTTTAACTTTTAAAAGGAAATTCCCATTTTTCTTTCAACGGAATTTTTCCCTTTTTCTCTTTAAGTATTTTTCATTTTTCTTTAAAGATCTTTTGATCTATAAATTGTACTAGAATTTCTACTCTCAATATACAATATTTTCTAGCAAATTTCGAGTCTCATATTTTCACTAAGGCATTTACGATTTTTTTAGCTTTAAGTTTTATGCAATTGATTTTAGATTTTAAGTCTTTGTTTTATTTCATGAATTCTGAGTAAGTTAGTCTAGGGTTCTTGAGGAAAGGGTGAGATTAGGGGAAAACTTAGGGAATTCTAGATTTGTTTATGTTTAATTAAAGTCTTAGATCTCTTTAGTTTAAGAGTTCTTAATGCTTGTTTCTTTCTGATCAATTGAAATTCGATCTCTTGGTGAATCCCCCCCAAGAGGCGTTTGGGGAATCACTTGAACATGCTTAAATTAAGATAGCATCTTCCTAGCTCAAGAGATTGATTGTCTAGGGTGTTATTAGGCTTTGTAAGGTCCATACTTAAGGTCTCTTGAATTTCCAATCGTTGGGCGAGAGTCAAGTCAGGTTGTCTTTTAGGAGAGGTCCCATTGCGCGAGAGCGAATGTGATTACTTTATGATTCCTTGCTTAGAGGTCATATAAATAGGTTGATAGATAAGTCTAGAACCCCTAGGAATACCCTAATCATTGATCCTAATCCTCAAGAACCCGTTTTTCCTTTATTGAATTTTCGTGATTTTTAATACTCTGCTTTAGGTTGAGATTTCGTGTTGCACTTTATTATTAGTTTCACTATAGCTTCACTTTTAATGCTCTGTTTTTACATTCTAATACTTTGTTTCATTTTTAGCATTTTGTTTCAAGATTTCATTGTCACCTAGGATAGATAACCACTCGCTAAAACCGAATTTGGCTTAGATTAGAATAAGTAGATTATATCTTGATTGCTAGTTACTCTCCCATTGGATTGACACCATACTGTACTACAATTGATTAAATAGACAGTTTGGTATTTGAGAAAACACCGCAAAAACCTGTTTATCAACTATATGACAAATCTGGTCGCATATGTAACAAGTATCTAAGACAGCCAATGCTTCTTCTATACTCCTTAGCGTCAATGCTCCTTTCTTTGTCCGATTTAGTAAGCTTTAGATTCATCTCCATAGGAACATGACACATATTACAACCATCCATGTGTGTCTCGGTAAAATTTTCTTTGCATATCTCTCTTGGTTTAGTATCATACATCCCTCAAGTTGATGTACCTCAATGCCGAGATAAAAGGTTAGTTTACCAAGGTCACTCATCTCAAAGGTTCTTGCCATCTCCTTTTTGAACTCTAGCACTAACTTCAAAACCGAACCTGTAACTAAGAGATCATCAACATAAACGGCAACCATGATAATATGCCCATCTTCTTTCTTTCGATAAAGTGACGGTTCCTTTGAGCATCTATGAAACTTCAACTTGCACAGTACTTTATTCAGCTTATCATTCCATGCTCTTGGTGCTTGTTTCAGTCCATAGAGTGCTTTACTCAATTTATAGACCTTTCTCTCATTCCCTACAACTTCAAAACCCTCCGGCTATCCTACATAGACTTCTTCCTTCAAGTCTCCATGTAGAAAAACTGTTTTTACGTCAAGATGATAAATCTCCCAGCCCTTTGAAGCTGCTAAAGCAATAATGAGACGGATTGTCTCAATTCGTGCTACGGGTGCGAAGACTTCATCATAATCAATACCTTGTTTTTGAACGTATCCCTTTGCTACCAGCCTTGCCTTGTACTTGTTAATACTCCCATCAGAATTTCTCGTGATTTTAAACACCCACTTCAAACCAATCGGTTTACAACTAATAGGGAGATCAACCAACTTCCAAGTTCGATTTTTCTCAATAGAAAGAATCTCATCTTCACAAGCATCTATCCAAACCTTTAATTGTTTAGCCTCACTAAAATACCAAGGTTCCTCATTTATTGTAAGTAACAGCCGTTCACCTTCTAATTCCGCCAAATAAAGTTCATAGTCACTTAAGTATCGGGGCGTTACCTTGGTCCGGGAAGATCTTCTCGGACATGGCTCATTGTCCTCCTCATCTTCCGTGGCTTCTCATTCGTCCACCTCTACTTCGGCACCAACCGTGATTCCTCGGGAGTCTGAGGTGTAACCCGAGATAGGAACCAGCTCCCCATCCGTGATGCCTTGATCTTCCGGGGTTGGAACGCACCCCTCGGTCTCTCTCGGTGATATTTCTCCTTCCCATCTTGTCTCGAAACCAAACGTATCATACCCATCATTCACTTTCGAATTGTTTATGTCCCAAGTCCACGACTTTTCTTCATCAAACACAACATCTCGACTTACTACAATTGTCTTTGTAGTCGGGTTAAGCATCCTATATGCCTTAGAACCTGGTTCGATTCCCAAATGTACCAATACTTGTGATCTATCATCAAGCTTCCTACAGCTAACTTTCTCAGTTCTCACGTATGAGACACATCCAAATACCCTTAGATGTTCGAGATTAGGCTTTCTTCCTTTGAACACTTCATAAGGAGTTCTATCTACTAACGACCTTGTAACTAACTTATTTAAGAGATAAGTAGCATGTTGATATGATCGTGGATGACACAACAGCTGCAGCACCTGAAGCAGAGGGTCGGATTACACGTTCCAGAGCTAAGGAGATGGCCAAAGAAGCTCAGTCCCTCATTGCCGAAGGAGTTGACGAGCTAGCAGCTGCACAAGTCTTCAACATCTCCATCTTGAAGACTTCTCCTGGTAATGATAACTAGGTAACTTAGGTGAGGAAGTTTGTACTCTTTTTCCCATAGAGAGTTTTGTCCCAATTGAGTTTTCTCTCATGGTTTTTAATGAGGCAGATAGAATCACTACGGCGAGTTACTTAGGAGTCTTACCATTAGGAGAATAATGTACAAACCAATCTGGTTTTGTACTTAGTAGATTTTGAGGTGCACCAATTAGTGGGACGCTTCGTTGTTTTTATTTAAACACCTGGCTGTTTTTTATAAGTTTCAAACTACATGTTGTTTTTGTTTGGAACTACATGTTGTTTTGGTTCTAGGGTTATATTTAAACCCCAGAACTTGCTGTAAATTTTTTTAGAGTATTATTTTGACAAAAAGACTTCTTTAAAGTTTTCATGCTCTCAAGCCACGGTTCTGGAAATCCTAGAGCCTGAATCTCCCATCATGTTGTGAGCCAAAAGATTCTTCACTAATTCATCTAATCACACAAATCTATCCATTCTATCACTTCATCTTCGTCACCTACAAGTCCTCATCACGTCCTCATCTTATTCCTAATCCATTCTGCCACGTCAATCCATCAGTTCTATTGTCACACAGAGACTTTGCCGTCATATCTTGGAAACGCCTCGGTGAAATCCGCTCAAAACTTAGCACCACATTCCTCACACTCCAATCTATCCGCTGCTCAAGTTTCATTTGATTCCGAGTACTCTAGCCCCGATTTTCAGAGTTCTATCCTAGGGAGAATCACATCAAGTGGTATCAGAGCCAAATCTGTACCAAGGCTGAGAAAATCTCTAACCCTAATCTCTCTTTCTCTTGTTATTTTCGTTCTCATTCATTGTTAGGGTTTATATTCGTTTTCCTGATTGAATTAGGATTAGGTTTCGTTTCCTGATTGAATTAGGATTAGTTTTGAGTTTTCCTATTAGAATTAGTATTGGTTTCTATTTTCCTATTAGAATTAGGATTAGGTTTTGAGTTTTCCTATTAGAATTAGGATTAGGTTTTGAGTTTTCCTATTAGAATTATGATTAGTTTCTGTTTTCCTATTAGAATTAGGATTAGGTTTTCTGTTTTCCTGTTAGAATTAGGATTAGTTTAGGAATCCTATTCCTAGTAGGATTATGATTTTCGTTTTTTTTAGGCTTTTATTTCCTTTCTTTTCATCTTAGAACTAGTTACTGTGAGTTGTTTTGACTTCCTTTTAGGTACAATGGAGCTTTCAGCTGAAGCTATGGAAGCTCTAAGCAAAGCCATGGCTCAGCAAATCAAAGAAGCCAATCAAGCAATAGCTTCTCAACTCTTTCAGCAATTAGAGCAGCTTGATAGCAAGTTTGAGAACCGATTCAAAGAGCTAAAGAATGATCAAAGTGCTACCTAGCCAGAATCATCAGAGCCTCCTAGTCCTAATGAAGCAATCATGATTGCTAAAGGAAAGGCACACGTGGGTTCTTATTCTAGACATCAGAGAGTTAGACTCCTTAAATCACCAATTAGGGACAAAGAAACAGTTGGTCATCAAAGGAGAAGCTCACAGCCACAATGACGGTCTGATTATGTTGCTGGACATAGGATTTATTTGGAATCAGATCATGACCATTCAGAAGAAGGTGAAAGATCAGAATATAGTGGTGAAACGTTAAGGAGACCTAGAAACAGAGGCAATGCACGTGAGTATGATCCTTTGAGACAGCAGCTGAACAACATTAAGTTCCAATTCCCTCCTTTTCATGGCACTAATGACGCAGAGACATATTTGGATTGGGAGAGGAAGATGGAGTCTAATTTTCTGGTGCAGGGAACTTATGAACTTAACAAGGTTAAGATAGCAGTCTCAGAGTTTGATGGCTATGCCTTGTTGTGGTGGGAGCAGTTGGGACTCGTCAGAGACAGACAAAGAGAGCCTCCAATCACCACTTGGAGAGAACTTATTAGACACATGAGGAGAAAGTTTGTGCCTGCGCACTATCAGAGAGAGATGCTTAGCAAGTTGAGACGCCTTGTACAAGGCACTAGATCAGTTCGTGATTACTATCAGGAGTTGGAGACACTTATGATCAGAGCTGATTTGAGGGAGAGTGATGATATGGTGATGTCTCGTTTTCTTGGGGGATTGAACAGAGAGTTGCAAGATAAGGTAGACCTGCAGAATTATGAAGATGTGCAGGAAATGGTGCACAAAGCTGAGTTGATAGAAGCGCAACTTAAGAGGAGAATTGGCAGGTCTACTTTCACTTCTATTATCTCTAAGCCAAGAGAATTCACCAAATCAGCTCCAATCAAAGATAATAGACCCGCAGCCTCTGTAGTGAAAGAAGAGGTCAAAACAGAGCTTAAAACCAGAAGTGGCACTTCTAATAGCAATGTCAGATGCTTCAAGTGTCAAGGAATGGGACACTACTCCAGAGATTGTCCTAATAAGAAGATGTTTCTATTGAGAGAAGGAGGAGAGATTGTGCCTCAGGAGAGTTGAGAAAGTGAGGTAGAGGACGATTTGGAGGAGGAAGAAGCAGCTGCAGCAGTTGGGGAGTTACTTGTTGCACGCAGAGCATTGAGCATTCAGGTTCATCCAAATGACAGAGATCAGCGTGATAATCTCTTTCACACCAGATGTGTTGTTCAGGGAAAGGTGTGTACACTGATTGTAGATGGAGGGAGTTGCACTAATGCAGTCAGTGAAGAAATGGTAAAGAAGCTTAATCTGAAGACTACTTCTCATCCTAGACCATATCAGCTGCAGTGGTTGAATAGTAAAGGAGCCATTACAGTTTCTCAACAGGTTACGGTTCAACTATCTATTGGGAAGTATGAAGATGAGCTGCTGTGTGATGTTGTGCCAATGAGGTCTAGTCACGTTCTGTTGGGCAGACCATGGCAGTATGATAGGCGTGTGATGCATGATGGGTACACAAAAAAGCAGGTGTTTGAGTACAAGGGACGAAAAATTACTCTTCTTCCACTTACACCAGCTGAAATATATAAGGATCAGATGCATATGAACAGAAAGGAGAAGGAGAAAGTGTCAAACGCATTGTACATCAATCACAGTGAGTTTAACAAGCTGTTTGATCCAGAGATGACTACTTTTATGTTTGTGTACAAGGAGACATTGGCATGTACTAAACCATTAGAGGAGCTTCCACATGAGATGATTCAGATTATTGAGGAGTATCAGGACGTTTTTCCTGAGGAGATACCACCGGGACTGCCTCCAATTCGTGGTATTGAGCATCAGATTGATTTAGTGCCTGGTTCTGTGTTGCCAAACAAACCAGCTTACAGAACTAATCCAGTTGAGACTAAAGAGCTTCAGAAGCTAGGAGGAGCTGCAATCAACTACCCAACTTATGACAAGGAGCTGTATGCATTAGTTAGAGCACTTCAAACGTGGCAGCATTACTTGTGGCCAAAAGAATTCGTCAATCATACAGATCATGAGTCGTTGAAGCACTTAAAGGGACAGCAAAAGCTCAACAAGAGACACACCATATGGATGGAGTTCATAGAGACGTTTCCATACATAGTTAAGTAAAAGAAAGGTAAGGATAATGTAGTTGCAGATGCATTATCAAGAAGGTACACTTTAGTCTCTACTTTAACTTCTATGTTGGCTGGTGTTGAGCATATTAAAGACTTGTATGATACTGACAATGACTTTGCTGAGAGCTATGGCAAATGCCATAAGTTTGCTGTTGATAAATTCTTTAGACAGGATGGTTATTTGTTCTACAATAATCGCTTGTGTATACCAAGAGGATCAATTAGAGAGCTGCTAGTTAGAGAGGCGCATGGAGGTGGATTAGCAGGGCATTTTGGAGTTACAAAGACTCTACTTGGACTGCAGGATCACTTCTATTGGCCAAACATGAAGACAGATGTCGATCAGGTTTGTTCTAGGTGTGAAATGTGTAAAATGGCTAAGAGTAAGGTACAGCCACACGGTTTGTACACACCTCTTCCTATTCCTTCGCAGCCCTGGACTCATTTATCTATGGACTTTGTACTTGGCTTACCTCGAACCAGAAATGGTAAAGATTCTATTTTCGTGGTTGTTGACAGGTTTAGCAAGATGGCTCACTTTATAGCTAGCCACAAAACGGATGATGCTGTTTGTGTAGCTAATCTGTTTTTCAGGGAAGTTGTGAGATTGCATGGAATGTCTCAAGTGATAGTTTCAGATCGAGACACCAAATTCTTAGGGCATTTCTGGCGCACACTATGGGCTAAGCTAGGGACCAGATTGACGTTTTCAACATCATGCCACCTCAGACTAATGGACAGACAGAAGTAGTGAACAAAACGTTGTCAACACTTCTAAGGACGTTGGTGAAGAGCAACATCAAGTCATGGGAAGAGTGTCTACCACATGTAGAGTTTGCTTACAATCATGCTAAGCATTCTGCCACTCTCTTTTCTCCCTTTGAGATTGTTTACGGCTTTAACCCACAATCCCCTCTAGACTTGATTTCTTTGCCTTTGAGTGTGAAATATAGTGCAGATGGAAAAGCAAAGGCTGAACAAGTCAGGAGAATTCACGCCAAAGCCAAGGAGAACATAGAGAAGAAGACAGAGCAGTACAAGAAGCACACCAACAAAGGAAAAAAGGAGCTGATATTTGAAGAAGGAGATTTGGTCTGGATTCATCTCAGGAAAGACCAATTTCCAGAAGAGAGGAAGAGCAAGCTACTGCCACAAGTTGATGGTCCATTTGAAGTCATCCAGAGGATCAACAACAATGCTTACAAGATCGATCTCCAAGGTAAGTATAACATATCAAATTCGTTCAATGTTTCTGATTTGCTTCCTTATGTTGCAGATACAGATTTGAGGACAAATCATTTTCAAGAGGGAGAGGATGATATGATCGTGGATGACACAACAACTGCAGCACCTGAAGTAGAGGGTCGGATTACACGTTCCAGAGCTAAGGAGATGACCAAGGAAGCTCATTCCCTCATTGCCGAAGGAGTTGATGAGCTAGCAGCTGCACAAGTCTTCAACATCTCCATCTTGAAGACTTCTCCTGGTAATGATAACTAGGTAACTTAGGTGAGGAAATTTGTACTCTTTTTCCCATAGAGAGTTTTGTCCCAATTGAGTTTTTTCTCATGGTTTTTAATGAGGCAGATGGAATCACTACGGCAAGTTACTTAGGAGTCTTACCATTAGGAGAATAATGTACAAACCAATCTGGTTTTGTACTTAGTAGATTTTGAGGTGCACCAATTAGTGGGACGCTTCGTTGTTTTTATTTAAACGCCTTGTTGTTTTTTATAAGTTTCAAACTACATGTTGTTTTTGTTTGGAACTACATGTTGTTTTGGTTCTATGGTTATATTTAAACCCCAGAACTTGCTGTAAACTTTTTTAGAGTATTATTTTGACAAAAAGACTTCTTTAAAGTTTTCATGCTCTCAAGCCACGGTTCTGGAAATCCTAGAGCCTGAATCTCCCATCACGTTGTGAGCCAAGAGATTCTTCACTAATTCATCTAATCACACAAATCTATCCATTCTATCACTTCATCTTCGTCACCTACAAGTCCTCATCACGTCCTCATCTTATTCCTAATCCATTCTGCCACGTCAATCCATCAGTTCTATTGTCACGCAGAGACTTTGCTGTCATATCTTGGAACGCCTCGGTGAAATCCGCTCAAAACTTAGCACCACGTTCCTCACACTCCAATCTATCCGCTGCTCAAGTTTCATTCGATTCCGAGTACTCTAGCCCTGATTTTCAGAGTTCTATCCTAGGGAGAATCACATCACATGTCGAACTGCTTCTCCCCACAACTCAAGCGGCATATTCATGTGTTTCAACATGCTCCGCGTCATCTCCAATAAGGTTCTATTTCGTCTCTCGACTACCCCGTTTTGTTGCGGTGAATATGGAGCTGTCAAATATCTTTGTATTCTGTGTTTATTACAAAAACTTTGAAACTTGAGAGACATGAATTCTCCTCCCCTATCCGTCCTCAAGATTCTAATCACTTCGCTTGATTCTAGCTCGGCCATATTCTTGAAACTTTTAAACTTCTCAAAAGCTTCACTTTTCTCCCTAAGCAAAATTGTCCACATATAGCGTTAGTAATCATCAATGAGGACAAACACATACCTCTTATGTGCCGGACTATTGGGTGTAATAGGTCCACAAAGATCTCCATGTATTAGTTCAAGAGGTCTTGTGGCTCGAAAACTAGTTGCTTGTGGAAACAATTTTCTTGTTTGTTTCCCACGAAAACACGAGACATACAACTCCTTTTCTACGTTAAACTTTGGTAGACCATCTACCAGCTCTTTGTTAACCATAGCTTTCATAGTTTCCATGTTTATATGTCCTAACCGAGCATGCCATCTCACAGATTCCTTCGAACACACTAAGTGTAGTTGCTCCACGACTTTAGCTTCTAATACAACCTTATAAAGTCGATTCTTTGAACGAGTTGTGCTTACTAACACTTGACCTAGACGATCATACATCACCAACACGTCCTTCTTCATTTTAACTTCACAACCCAATTTCGTTGCTTGACCGAGACTAATGATATTGCTTTTCAACTTAGGAATGTAATAGACGTGATGAAGAAACTTTACTTCTTTGTTCTTAATTATGAAACAAATAGATCCCCATCCTTCAATATCAATTCGAGAGTCATCCCCGAACTTAACCTTGCCGGTTATACTCTCATCGATGGACACAAAAAACTCACGGTTTCCACACATATGATTACTAGCCCCATTATCGAGATACCAAGCTTCTTTTGAATTCTGATTTTCTTCAAACAAGCTAGGGTTTACTTTATTCTCATTCAAGAATACTACTTCATGCATCATCAACATATCAGTCTTTTGTGTGTCAAGTTACCTCCTCGGTTTCTTGCATTTTCAGCAAACGATCCGGACAATTCACCGCATAATGTCCTTTCTTGTCACACTTAAAGCAAGTTATGCTTGATTCAAGTTTAAGTAAACGGTCAGGATAATTTGAAGCATAGTGTCCTTGCTTCTCACAACTAAAACACGTGACCCTATTTTCTCGTTCTTTCTCACTCCATTGACGATTCTGGTCCGTACCGAATAGTCCTCGTCCTCTTCCTCTTCCACCAGACCTACCGCCTCTTCCTCTTCCACGACTACTACCATTACCTTCTTCATGAGCATACATTAGCTTATCTTGCTCCTCTTGTTCATCGTCCTCTCCACCAATCCTTTCTTCATATGCTTTCAATCTCCCAACAATGTCCTCAAATCTTGTTGTCTTTAGGTCAAGAACTTGTTCTAAAGAAGCAACAATGTGTATGTATCTTGTCCGTGGTAAACTCTTCAAAAATTTCTTTACAAGTTTGGTTTCTTCAATTGTTTCACCAAGTGAAGAAGTCTTAGATGCAATTTCTGAAAGTTTTCCCATGAAAGAATCGATTGTATCCGATTCTTTCATTCTAAGCCGATCAAATTCTGCCATTAGTGTTTGAAGCCTAGCTTCTTTGACACGTTCAGCTCCAACATATCTAGTTTTAATTGCCTCCCACACAGATTTCCCTTGGTCTAGCTCTCCTACTTGCAAAATCAGAGATTTGGGAATCGATTGGAACAATAATACGATAGCCATATTATTCTTCTTACCTGAATCCTCACCCGTTTCAATTGCTTCCCATACTTCGTTTACCTTGAGAGCAATCTTCATTCTTATAGCCCACACCGTGTAATTATCTTTTGTGAGCATAGGATACTTGATTTGCGAAGGGCCTCCTCCAACCTTCATCGTGAATGAGCCTTCACCACTCGTGTTTTCTCCTTCGACCTCAACCTTCTTTCCATTCTTAGCCATGTTCTTTCACTAGATATGATACCAAATATCGAGTTTCAATCTAGCTTAAAGATGTAAATTATGATCGACAAACACAAAAATAATAAGAAGTCCTTCTTATTAACAAGGGAAAATAACTCAAAACCCTTACAATCCCACAAATCTTTTAACTAACTAAATCTCATGTATCTATCTCATATATATACTTATCAACAAACCAAATCTAATAAGGAAAAGATATAGTCATTAAACCAAACCAATAAACAAATCTAAACCAAACATAACTTGGTTCTCAAGCTATCTTAAACTTAACCAACAGAGGATCCTGCGATGTAACAGCTGTGAGACTCATTCTACATTCTTCTTTGTAATCGATTGTGGAACATATCAAATTCACTGCCGTCCTTGATACAAATAGCTGCCTTTCACGGTGAATCTCTGCTATTTTTCACTACAAGAATACATAGAGTTTACAACTCCGAATTTCGTCCCTAATTAGTTGTTAAACCCCTTTACAACTAATTAGAGATAAAATGTGATACGTCGTGTCTTTATCGTCGTAACACAAAAAACTTTGTAAATTAGTTGTAAAAATGTAACAACGCGCAAATTTCGATGTTAGAGCGTCGTAAACCTAACGTTGAAAAAACGTTGTAAGATAAGACAAACATTGTAAAATCGATGTTAATATGTACGATGTGAAGGTGTTGTAAAGTTTACAACGAATTAAAGTCGAAATCATTTACAACTTAAAAAAAAAAAAAAAAAAAAAAAAAAAAAAAAAAAAAAAAAAATTACAACTCATTAGGGACGAAACATTACAACTAATTAGGGACAAACGCCTTTACAACTAATTAGGGACAAAACACTTTACAACTAATTAGGGAGGAAATCTTCACAACTAATTAGGGACATTTGTTGCCAACGATATAGCGACAAAATATATATTTTTGTTTTAATAAAATATTTATTTAATAAATTTTGTAATTTAATAAAATTTAGGAATTGAATTATTTTAATAAAATTTGATATTAAAATATGTTTATAAAATCATTAAAATTACAAACTATTTATCGTAGAAGTTCATTGAACATATCCAGAAGTCGGTAGAGGGGCAACGGGCACGTCCGGTGTTGGTGAAGAAACCGGAGGAGTGAGACTCTCAGACCGTGTCTCCGGTACTGCTGAGGAAGTCGACGACGATGCAGTGCCATAAACAAGGTCACTGTAGTGGACACGACGTGTATACTTACGGGGAGCCATACTGGAGTATCTACAATGCGATTAAAAATATTTATCAATTTTATAATAACATATTTCATCATAATATCTTAATTCCATCCTAAATTCTAAATTCTAATATAATTCTATATTCCATATACCCTAAATCTATAAACACTACTTATATGGTAAAAAAAAACTTTTGAGAGAAGGTTGAGAGAAGAGTACCTTAGAGAGAGAAGGAGAAGTGTGAAATGAGCAAGGAAGTTGCATCTTTCGTGGTGTATATATAGGAATTACGAGGCGTTGTAAAAACGTTGGAAAAATAAAAAACGTCGTAAATGAGTTGTGAAACTAGGATTTAATTTACAAATCAAGTCTTGTAAAGGTGTTGGTAAACCTACTTTTAATTTCGGTTTTTTTTTTAATTTACATGTGTTTATATATAATTATATATGTTAAACTTATGTTATTATGATTATATATAAATTAAACTAAAATTATTTAATAGAGAAAATATATTCGAATTAAAATTGCAAAAAAGAAAACAATAGAAACCGCGTCGTAAAGGCGTTGGCAAGAGGTAACGTCGTAAAGACGTTGCTCTTTGTCATCACCTTTACGAAATTTTATAAAGAAACGTCGTTAAGGCGATGGCAAGGAGCAACATTTTACGACGTTACCTCTTGCCAATGCTTTTATGACGCAGTCTCTATTTTTTTTTTGCAATTTTAATTCGGATATATATATATATATATATATATAATCATAAACATATTTATAAACATATATATATATATATATATATAATCATGAACATATAAAAAACATACAAGCATAAACATATTTAACCATATATAATATAGAATTATATAAACATATATATATATATTAAAACGCAAAACAAAAAAATAAAAAAAGGTGTTGCGTCGTAATATCGATGGCAACACAAAATGTCGTATGGACGTTGCCAAACATCATCGACGTTGCCAACGCAATTTCAAGTCGTGAACTTTAACGGATCTCTACATTGGTTAGCTCATGATGGACCCATCGTAGGTTATAACCCTAACCATAAGGATGAATTCATAATCATACATCGTTCCCAAGGCCATCTACGCATCATTCAACTTGTTTGCTATCCCTTTCCTGGTTAGTAACTATAAACCCTAATTAAAAAATTCTAAATATCATTTTGAAATTAGGGATTTTGTTTTCAATTAGGGTAATTAGATAGTTTAAAAGGACTTAAGCCGATTTAGGTGGCAAACTAGTGAAAGTTTGTATTTTGGCAAATCTGTGAAAGTTCGTATTTTTTCCTTTTGTATGGTTATCCTTATCTTTATTAGAAAAGCTTATGATGTTTGTCTTTGATTTATTCTTTGTAGAGGATCATCACCATCTTCATATGTGGACACTCGTGGATTACAAACAATCTAAATGGAGACAAGAACATGATCCTCTGTATTTCAAAGACATGATTTCTGATATTCCATGGATACAAGACTACATGCAGAGATATAATCTGATGACAACTGACAAACACAATTTGGCCTACGTCATGACATTTTTCATGTGTCTGAGTGATCCAGAATCAGATTACAACAGGCAACGGATCATTAGTCCACAACCTTTACATTGCGATCCAAGCAATCATCTTGTCGTTTACTTGTATTTACCGGAAAGTATCGTCTCTCTTGATGTCACAACAAAGAAGCTGAGTTTAATTACAAGAGTTAGCAACAGAATAGACATTTCCTGAAGCATTATGACAAGGTGGTACCAATGACAATTCAGTTTGATCCAACATTAGTCCAAATACGAGTAATTTACAACGTACGTAACTAACCAAAAATATATAATTTAAAATTTCATCTTTAAATCGTTGTAAAGTATTGCATCCTTAAATACTTGTAAATTTGAGACGTATTTACAACGAAAATTAGTATTTAACTACGTTATTACGTCGTATGTTAGATTTTTTTTATAGCCACTTACGTATCACAAAAAACGTGTGTACATACTTTCCAATTTCGTTTTAAAGTAGTTGTAAATAATAAACGTCGTAAATAAATTGCAAGTTAGGGACAATGTTACAATGAAATGTTTAGTTAAGGGTAAAACATTGTCAATACGTCGTAAAACCTTTGAAAGAAATTCATAACATAATCTTAATAAAAGAGACCGGAGGATATATCACTAATCCTTATTATTAAGGAACATGCAACTATCTGAGAGTATACTTACAATTTCACCTTCTCTGCTCAGCGATCCCATGCTATATGTAAGACATGATACACTTCCCAAAGTTCTAAGGAGGCTGAGCAGACATTACAAGAAAAAAAATTTGTATTGATTTGTAATATTTTGTCACAATAACATATGTTTTTTGTTATAATATAAAAACATTATTATGAAGTTATGATGATTTGTAAATGGTTAAAATACAAGTGTCACAAATGTAAATTGGTAATAAAACTGTCAATATACTTGTGACAAATTAATCTAGTAACAATTTTATCACAAATAGTTACAAAATAGAGTCACAATTAGGCCTAACCATAATTTCCGAGCCGAGCAAAAATTTTCAAACCTGAATCGATGTATAAAATTATCTGAATGTATATTCAATTCTGAACCCACATATAAAAGTGTATGGATGGAATGACATATTCAATACAAATTCTTTTTCCCGAACTAAATCGAACCCGAATTATGTGAAACCGAATAAAATTAACCGATACTCATGAAAATAACAATTATTATTTATTAAAAAGCGTAATGGCTTTTTAATCTCTCTCATAATACTTTAGGTAGGGGTTCAAACTTTAGTGGCTGAGAATTTGTAAAGTTAGCATTTCCATCGGCCCATATGTCGTTGAAAACTTATATTTTGATTAAAAATACAGAAATATGTCTTTCCTATATGAAATATACACCATCTTTAATAAATTTAATTAATTATTTTTATTTTTATGTATATTTTAATTAATGAAATATACACCATCTTTAATAAAATATAATTTAGTCATAAACATAACATATTTTATAAAAAATTTTAAAAAAACGAATTTGAATCTGAAACCTAACCGTAACGAAGCAAATATATATTATTTACCATTCAATTATTTTTTTTAATTATAAATTTCCTGTACCCGAACCATTTAACAGGAAGTCTAGGTGTGAGACCCAATCTTAGGTTAATGAATTAATTTCATGGCCCATAAGTCCCAATAAAGGAATTGTTCAAGGGAAAGCTAATCTAGTAGCAGATGCATTAACGAGGAGAAGGAGCGATGCGTCAAGCACAAAGGAAGTGCAAGAGCTAGGAGTAATGTTATCTAGCCTCATAATTTGTGAAGTCATTGTAGAGGATGATGTTTTGGGCCTAGAAGCACTAAAACGAGCATATTTGTTGTGGAGGATTCGTGAGGCGCAAAAGAGTGATGCATCCCTACTAAAGTTAGTTATAATTGGATTTGTGGGTTTTGAGACCACAAAGAATGGATCACATGTCTTCAAGGGTCGAGTTTGTCTTCCTGATGACAAAGTTATAAAGGGAGATATATTAAAGCAAGCACATAAGTCACATTTCTCTATTCATCCGGGTTCTACCAATATGTATCAGGATCTGAAGCGGTATTACCACTAGAGAGGGGTGAAACTAGATGTAGCAGATTGAGTGGCGAAATGCACGACTTGTCAATTAGTGAAAGCAGAACACCAGGTTCCGAGTGGATTTCTTCAGAGTTTACCATTACATAAATGGAAATGGGATACGGTGACTATGGACTTTGTTACTGGTTTTCCAAGGATAGGAGAAGTTATACGATCCCACAAAGGGATCAATCCCAATTTCGTCACTTGGAGGATATGGAGATGGGATGCTCGACTTTGAGACGACAAACGAACTTTAAAGACGAGTCTCCAGGGATCTTCACTCAGAGTTGATATTGGATAGTCTTTGCACCCCGGAAACTAAGAAGCTTCAAGGATCAAAGTATGTGGATCGAATGGTCTTACAAAAGTTGTGCAGACTTTTGATGTTCCCCACGATATCTTTGGATATGTCACACCAAAGATTCGATTTTACTGTAGGATATTACACACCAACAAAAGAGAAAATACTGAATGATCTTTTTAATTAAAACGTGAATTGTTGTTCTGCTTGGAGGCAGCACAGTACATATATAGGAGAGGGACGAAACCTTAGTGTTTCTCCAAATAAAATAAAAGGAAAAAACAGAAAGAATGGAAAAAGTCAAATAAGGAAAGTTTCCGAAAAATTCAATAAGGAAAATTCTGTTCTTCTTCCTTTTTCTTGTTATGACTGTGTGAAAGAGGTATAACCACAAATTTGAGTTAACAATGGGCTATGGTGATGTGAATCATTTGCCTCATTAAAAACCTTACCAAGAAAACCCATTGGGACAAAACTTGGACAAGGGAAAAAGAGTACAAATGAGACACATACCCATCGTTAAACTCATTGTGCTTGAACTGAAACCAGAATGGTTTGATTAGCCTTGTCTTCAATGTTGTGAAGTAGCACGACTTGTGTCCAGAAGGTGTCAAGCAATCTTCCTAGTGATTTATTGAATGCATTAGCTCGAGAACAGTTCATGGGACCAGCTGATATGTGTAGAGCTTCCTCTGCTTCAAGCTCATCTTCTGGTTCCACTTCCTTGCTGTTTTCCATGCTCATATCATCCCCTCCCTCTTGAAAAAGATTTGACCTCAAATCTGAATTATCTCCGAAGATGTTTAGTGTCGTCTTTGGCTTAAATGTGGCATCTGGTGGCTCTTCCTTGCGCTGAATGAAGAGGCGAAGATTTAAGTGTCTTATTTGGGCTAGATATGGTGGCTTGAATCGTTGATCATCTTCTCTTCTTGTGCGTTTAAACACAGTTCTAGGACACCTATTTTGGATTCCTTTCCTTAGGTACATCCAGTTCCAAATCTTAATAAAGTGATAGCTCAGTTGTCGCTTCGGTCCATAATCAACTTGATTGCTCCAAACTTGAATTGTTTTTGCCCTCGAATCCTTAATCTGCATTTCCTTTACAAACAAGTTCTCCTTTGAGTTCTCACAAGAAAGTGGCATAAGGACTGGTTCTTGAAGAAAGTGTGGTTGTTGCTCTTTTTGATTCAGAGTTAAGCTCCTTGTTGTTGTTGTTGTTCCTTCAAGGCTATTGCACTCATTCATGCTATCTGAATTTTCCTTGGCACTTAAAGGAAAGATCAAGTGTATTATACTAGAAATTTCAACATTCAAAACAGACTGCTTGAAGCCCCAAGTGAATATGATGTTATTCAATTATTGAATAGACTCGTAAGCCAAACTAACATGAGTGCCACATAAGAGGTTTGAGAAAGGTTGAGCTTCGGGTTGGCTACGTTGCTCAAGCTCGATTTGAGTTAGCTCAATTTTTCCAGGGCAAGTTGCAGCAATATGTCCTTTCCCACGACAAGTATAATACGTCGCTCTCTTGTATTTTAAAAGGTTAGAGGACTTACATTGCTTTGGTTCATAGCTTGATTCATGTAATGGCTGAAAGGTTGACTTAACCTCCATATTTTCTTTATGCACTATGGTCTCCTTGTTTGCTTTTGTATCAACTGCTTGAAGAGTGACTTGACTCTTCTTTTGGAACTTCTTCAAAACCTCACCCATTTCTTGCTTCCACTTTTTGATTATTTCTTCGTCCTTTTGTTTCCTTGACTGCTTTTGAAGCTCTTTGTCATGATAAGTTATTGCTTTTTTTTTTATCAATGACAATCTTTTTCTTATGCACATACTTCTTTCTTAACAGCACTTTCAACATTTTCCAAGTGGTGATAGTTGGTTCTTTGTATCTTCGACGCTCAGCCTTTTCTTGAACCCACCACTTATAAGTTTCTCCCGAGAGCTGTTCGATGGCATAGAGTAGTCTTTTTTCCTCTCTGATTCGGCTATAGTGAAACCAATTATTCATGTTTTCTTCCCACTCTAGATAGCTTCTTTCTCCTGAAGAAGCATAGAGTTGAATTTTAGGAGAAGATTGGCGATAAGGATTAAAATACATCACAGAGTTAGAAGTGTAAGGCGCTTTATATAGTTGGCTCCATGTGGAACTCCTTGTCCCGTCTAATTGATCAGTTTCATAGTCAGAAGCATAGTCTTTTTCAGATTCAGTAAGAAACTCGTCCGTGAAGGAATCCTCCTCATCATAAGTGCTTTGATCATAATAGAACATTTACTCTTCCATCATATTCTGCAATTAAGAACAAAATAAACCAGTAACAAGTTCCTGTTGTAAAAAAAAAAAATTGATTGCACACAACCAACACAAAATGATCCTTCAAATGAAACCAAATTCTTTTAGAAACTCTGAGAACGACAATATGACTTGATCAGAAACAATAAAATATCAAATCATGTTCAAAAATGCCTTAATCAATTTTATAAAATACCAGACTCGTCCTAGTTTTAGATGTAATTGGATTCACAATTTTATCAAACGCCAAATAATTACGAAATAACATACTTTTTATGATTTTCTTTTTTCTAGAACAGATTGGTGAGAGATGATAAAATGGATTGAAGAAATGGAAAGATAAGTGATGATAGATAGAAATGACTCAACCTCCAAGTGTGCTCTGATACCACTTGATACGATCCCACAAAGGGATCAATCCCAATTTCGTCACTTGTAGGATATGGAGTTGGGATGCTCGACTTTGAGATGACAAACAAACTTTAATGACAAGTTGTAACACACGCCTCCAGGGATCTTCACTCAGATTTGATATTGCATAGTCTTTGCACCCTGGAAACTAAGAAGCTTCAAGGATCAAAGTATGTGGATCGAATGGTCTCACAAAAGATGTGACAGACTTTTGATGTTCCCCACAAAATATTTGGATATAACACACCAAAGAATCGATTTTACTGTAGGATATTACACACCAACAACTTGCTGGATATTACACACCAACAAAAGAGAAAAGACTGAAAGATCTTTTTGATTAAAACGTGAATTGTTGTTCTGCTTGGAGGCAGCACAATACATATATAGGAGAGGGACGAAACCCTAGTGTTTCTCCAAATAAAATAAAAGGAAAAAACAGAAAGAATGGAAAAAGTCGAATAAGGAAAGTTTCCGAAAAATTCAATAAGGAAACTTCTGTTCTTCTTCCTTTTTCTTGTTATGACTGTGTGAAAGAGGTATAGCCACGAATTTGAGTTAACAATGGGCTATGGTGATGTGAATCATTTGCCTCATTAAAAACCTTACCAAGAAAACCCATTGGGACAAAATTTGGACAAGGGAAAAAGAGTACAAATGAGACACATACCCATCGTTAAACTCATTGTGCTTGAACTAAAACCAGAATGTTTTGATTAGCCTTGTCTTCAATGTTGTGAAGTAGCACGACTTGTGTCCAGACGGTGTCAAGCAATCCTCTTAGTGCTTTATTGAATGCATTAGCTCGAGAACGGTTCATGGGACCAGCTGATATGTGTAGAGCTTCCTCTACTTCAAGGTCATCTTCTGGTTCCACTTCCTTGCTGTTTTCCATGCCCATATCATCCCCTCCCTCTTGAAAAAGATTTGACCTCAAATCTGATCTATCTCCGAAGATGTTTAGTGTCGTCTTTGGCTTAAATGTGGCATCCGGTGGCTCTTCCTTGCGCTGAATGAAGAGGCGAAGATTTAAGTGTCTTATTTGGGCTAGATATGGTGGCTTGAATCGTTGATCATCTTCTCTTCTTGTGCGTTTAAACACAGTTCTAGGACACCTATTTTGGATTCCTTTCCTTAGGTACATCTAGTTCCAAATCTTAAAGATATAGCTCAGTTGTCGCTTCGGTCCATATTCAACTTGATTGCACCAAACTTGAATTGTTTTTGCCCTTGAATCCTTAATCTGCATTTCCTTTATAAACAAGTTCTCCTTTGAGTTCTCACAAGAAAGTGGCATAAGGACTGGTTCTTGAACAAAGTGTGGTTGTTGCTCTTTTTGATTCAGAGTTAAGCTCCTTGTGGTTGTGGTTCCTTCAAGGCTATTGCACTCATTCATGCTATCTGAATTTTCCTTGGAACTTAAAGGAAAGATCAAGTGTATTACATTAGAAATTTCAACATTCAAAACAGACTGTTTGAAGCCCCAAGTGAATATGATGTTATTCAAATATTGAATAGACTCGTAAGCCAAACTAACATGAGTGCCACATAAGAGGTTTGAGAAAGGTTGAGCTTCGGGTTGGCTACGTTGCTCAAGCTCGATTTGAGTGAGATCAATTTTTCCAGGGCAAGTTGCAGCAATATGTCCTTTCCCACGACAAGTATAATACGTCGCTCTCTTGTATTTTAAAAGGTTAGAGGACTTACATTGCTTTGGTTCATAGCTTGATTCATGTAATGGCTGAAAGGTTGACTTAACCTCCATATTTTCTTTATGCACTATGGTCTCCTTGTTTGCTTTTGTATCAACTGCTTGAAGAGTGACTTGACTCTTCTTTTGGAACTTCTTCAAAACCTCACCCATTTCTTGCTTCCACTTTTTGATTATTTCTTCGTCCTTTTGTTTCCTTGACTGCTTTTGAAGCTCTTTGTCATGATAAGTTATTGCTTTTTTTTTTATCAATGACAATCTTTTTCTTATGCACATACTTCTTTCTTAACAGCACTTTCAACATTTTCCAAGTGGTGATAGTTGGTTCTTTGTATCTTCGACGCTCAGCCTTTTCTTGAACCCACCACTTATAAGTTTCTCCCGAGAGCTGTTCGATGGCATAGAGTAGTCTTTTTTCCTCTCTGATTCGGCTATAGTGAAACCAATTATTCATGTTTTCTTCCCACTCTAGATAGCTTCTTTCTCCTGAAGAAGCATAGAGTTGAATTTTAGGAGAAGATTGGCGATAAGGATTAAAATACATCACAGAGTTAGAAGTGTAAGGCGCTTTAC
>JAKUCM010003079.1:0-12955 GCA_023374145.1 Lepidium sativum
GGTCTCACTGCTTATATCATCGGTAACATGACCAATCTTGTTGTTCATGCCTCCCTTGGCACATTTGCCATGGTAAGATTCTATATTTTATGATATAGAAGAATAGTTTTGGGCATTCGGGTTCAATTTGATATATTTTGGATTCAGATCAGGTTTGGTATTTCATATTTCATGTCAGGTTCAAGTATATTTTTATAAATCTTTTTAAGAAAATAAAAAAAATCGTACAAAATCATAATTTAATTAATTAATATATTGAATTTTTATTGTTTTTGAATTGATTCAAATTGATTAATATATGTAAATGAACTAATTGTTAAATATATAATTGTATTTCGGGTACCAATTCTCAGTTTGGTTGGGTAATAGAACGCCATAATTTAGGATCCATTTAGGTATTTTGTCAAGCTGGTTCCTCTTACTCCGGGTTAGATTCGGTTAGGGTTTCAGGTAAAACGTGTAGAGTTATAAAAGAACATGTAAGATTCAATCAACTCATTGTTATTTGTTGGTGGACAGAGGACAGCAATCAATCATATATTGCGATATACTACCAAAAACAAGTTGCCAGATTCAATGAGAGAGCAAATGCTTTCACATATGCAGCTTAAGTTTAAGACAACAGAGTTAAGACAAGAAGAGGTTCTTCAAGATTTACCAAAGGCCATAAGATCAGGCATTAACCAACATCTATTCCGCACCATCATTGAGAATGCTTATCTTTTTAAAGGCTTCCCTAATGGCCTCATCGTTCAAATGGTCATCCCTCTGCAATTTCATATTCAAAATATATATATGTTCCTTGTTTAACAAGACAATAACTGGTGTTTTTTGTAGGTTTCACAAATAGATGCAGAGTATCTTCCTCCTAAAGTGGAGATCATTTTGCAGAATGAGATTCCAACTGACTTCTACATAATTGTATCTGGAGGAGTGGTATGATATATTTGTCCTCTAATTACTCAATATGAATATAAACTCAATTCATTATTATTTATCTATTTCTGAAATCACAGGAAATAATTGCATCCAAGGGTTTGAGTGAACAGGTACGATTCTAAAGCTACAGTCAAATGGTTAGATGTCCATATTTGCGATTTTTTCTCCGCAGTTCAGTTCCAGATAATCGCATCGCTCTAGGTTGGGGTGTAGAGTTTGGCTCTAGAGAGTCACGTAGCTCCATATCATAAGTATGATAAGTTTAGGGTGTGGGAGCTTGAG
This sequence comes from Lepidium sativum, assembly GCA_023374145.1. Lineage (NCBI taxonomy): Eukaryota > Viridiplantae > Streptophyta > Magnoliopsida > Brassicales > Brassicaceae > Lepidium > Lepidium sativum. Next base: position 1,222 of record JAKUCM010003079.1, read on the forward strand.
TTTGAGAGAGAGAGAGACTAACTGTTGACAACAACAAATGTGATAAAGAGTTGGTTATAAAATGGTGAAGGTATTGGCAAAGTTAGGTCCTGGAGATGTAGCAGGAGAGATAGGAGTAGTGTTCAATATTCCTCAACCATTCACCGTAAGAACAAGAGGACTTACACAAGTTATCAGAATTGGTCATCTTTACTTCAAAGAAATGGTTCAGTCTGATATGGACCTCGACGCCAAAATGATCCTCACCAATTTCTTGAATGTAAGTAAGTTCAGATTTACAAAACGGTGAAAACAATAGCAATGCTTATATTAAATATAATAATGATGTCTTGTCTTTTTCAGTATCTTAAGAAATTGAATGAAGACTTAAAGAAAGAAATTCCTTTTCTTAGAGAACTATTAACTGATGATGCAGATACTCAGGTACACAGTTTTATCTTATCCTCTTGCATAGTTATCAATTAAATGGATTCTAAGATGGGATTCTATTATGTTATGACAGGAAACAGTTCAGACAGAGCAGTTACTATCAGAGAGTGACCATGACGAGATAGTTATGGTCTCAACAGATGAAATTGAAAAGAGTAACTAATACTGTTGTTATGTCTGTTTACTGGAGCTATTATAGTAGAACACTCTTAAAAATGAATATTTTATGCAGAAGAAGAAAAAAGAACCGGAGTCCCAATAAGAGTGATAATTCATGGACACCCTCCGAATGAAAAGAACAACAACAACGGTGAATCTAACGGTAGACTCATCATTTTGCCTGATTCTATCCAACTTCTACTCGACTTAGCTGGTTAGTTTCATTTTTTCATTGACATCAGTTCTATAATTAAGCAATATGTTAAAAAATATTGAACTCATTTCAATATTTTTTATGATTCAATTTGGACATCTTGGCTGGATGCAGAGAAGAAGTTGGGGAAACGAGGAAGCACAATTGCCATAGCAGACGGTGCACATGTTGACCAGCTTGATTCTCTTCGAGAAAACGATCATTTATATATTTTCTAATTTCTTTTTAAAATATATACTTCTCACTGCTCATAGAAACTATGATCTCAATATAATATTTTTGTCAGTGTAATACTTGTTAATGAAAACAAGGGAAGTTGGATATATGAAGATATGATACGTTTACTGCATTGTAACACGTCCCTTGGCAACATCCAACAACAATAGAAAATAAATTCTAAGTTTGAACTCAGATAAAACACCACAAAATGGATTAGCTAAAGACTCTTTGTATAATTCTTGTATATAAGTAAGCAAAACAAAACAGGAGACAATTTTCTAAAAGTACAAATTTCTCAAGTTGAAGTAGTCTATGCTATCTTTTCACTTCCAACAAAACTTCTCAAGACACTTTTCTTTTCTGTTATGCTTTTCTACTGTAAATTCTGAACATGACTCAGAGAGGAGGAGAGGACAATCCGAGAAGATTTGTAAGGACTACTAAATCCGAGAAGATTTGTAAGGACTACTAAGATACAGAGGATCAGGTCATTTTGAGCTGGATTTGGCGATGGACTTGCACGAGAAACTCCACATAAGACGGGCCGCTTGCTGTCCTGTCTTCTACCATATACGAGAGAAACAACATTCCTGAAAGATACCATAAATCAGAAGAACAAATCAGTGTCTACAAGGTTTTATGAAATCAACAATACTACGTAAGCAATATTCCATGTTCATGAAATCTAAAATTAGAATGACAAGTAACTCCTAATGCATGATAAAAAGGTGTTATAAGGCACAGCAGGAAACAAAAGCCTCCAGTTCTGTGTCTCGTGAGAAATCAAGTCATATCCCAAAGAGAAACTAGATGAGTATAGATTCGGAATTCGCCAACTGGTAAATAAAAGGCTATGAAACTAGACATTGGTACTAGCTGCAAATAGGAGCTATGCTGTTACTATTAGTGTAAGACTGATCATGTCGTAAGCAGAAAAGGATAAAATAACAAGTAGCCTTTGTATTTAACGCTAAGAGTCTGTTTGAAACCCATCCAAAATTACTCACCTGTTTGATCACCCTTCTTGCACAATTTTATTCTGTGTAGATATAACATAAAGACGTTGGAAGGATTAGGCTGGGAAAGATACATTTAGGAGATGAAAAAGACAGATACTCATTTTTGCTATACCTCAGGTAAGAACATCTTTGCCTCCTTATTTCATTTACCACATCATTGAACTTCTTTGACAACTGATTATCATACTGCTGCAGAACATACTAAAAAAAAAACACAGGTTATCATTGCTGAAAGGCTTCCAAATTTCCAGAAAACGGATTTCTTCTTTCATGGTTTCAATTACGTATTACGTGAATATGATGCAACAATCACAACCATCATACATGGATAGTGCAAAAAAACAGTATACAAAAATTGAGATTACCTGGCTAGGAATTTCAGCAGCTGAAGGTACAGCAAAAAGTTTCTGCAGAATATCCGAGTCCACTGATTCACCAACATATAGTAGACCATCTTCACCATTCTCAAGAAAATAGACTCCCTCACTGCTAATGTGTTCACTTGACAATGGGATTGGAGGAGGAAGGACCGATCCTTCTCTGTCCTAACAGATTTAAAAAAGCAAGAAAAGGTCCTAAACTTTGAAAATTTGCATATTAAGTCTTAAGAGACATATACTAACGAAGAGTAGCCTATCATACCTTCGCATCAAGGTCGTGAACAGAAAACATCCTGGGATAAACCAAGGGAATTGCCAAAGGAGTAGAAAGGGAGGATACATAGTTGATCCAGAATGATCGGTCATCAATTCTCCCATCCGTCCTTAAACCCACACTCTTTGTCAATGCTGAAGGAAAACCCATTTAAGGAAATAACATCAAATCAGAATCTATTTTTTTCTTACTCGTGTCCAAATAAGCTATATAATCCTGATAATCAACGTGCGGTATGTCGCATTTCACATTTCACATATATAAGAGAAACAAAAAACAGATAGTGAGTACGGCAATTGATGTTTGCAATGTACACAGGAGATTTTTCCAAACATCTGAAGAAAATTAGGTATATAACTTGCTGCTCCTTTATGGTAGGTACCAAATATACTGAAATCTCTTTATGAAGGTCACAGATAAGATAACAACCACAGAGTTAGCAGAAAATTAAGGAAAACGAAAATTGGTAACTTAATATCTCTTAATAGAAAGCACATATAGCAGGTGAAAACACAAAACAAAATTCACTTCTGATCTAATATAAGGGAAGGGAAACAATTTGCACTGAGCAAAACAGATCCTGAAGTTGTGTAAAATTAGCTTAAAGTAGAGCAAAAGTCACAAGGAAGTACCGAGAGTATATAATGGAAAAAGCTTGAGCGCCTCTGGAAGAATAAGTTGTCCAGATGATGTCACTGTAGCACAAAATTTACGATAGGCATAGAGTGCATTGATACAGCCATTAGTTGCTTGCTCCTTTACTAATGGAAGTGCCTTTGATGAAATTTCATTAGCCGCTGCACAAAGAAAAAACAACACAGACATCATTACATAATAATAACACAGTTAGCAGTAAAATCAACACAGACAACAGTGACCTACCATGTTTCAGCATACAAGCAAATTGAGAATCTAAGTCAGCTGCACGAAACAAATTACTGAGCATGTTCGTACAGGAAAGCGATAATGTGGTAACTCTGATTCTTCTTTCTCCATTTATGGTAGTATACAGAAGGGCGCCCTGAAAAAACACATAATGAACATAAAAACATCATCCTAAATAAGACAGGGTACCAACATCTTTCAGAGTACATGAATAAAAAAAATACCTGGAATGCACATTCAGCTCCATCTTGTAGTTTGTCATCATGCTTTAATGTCACCATTACAGCTTTGTCACAGTCAATCTGCATTGGCAATCAAAGTTTGTCAAGAGTAAAAAAGTGTTATGCCATAGCGCATCTCCTATCAAACTTTCAGCAAAAGAATCACTTGTTTTTCCACTGTCTGCATTGTGATAACTTAAACAGCTTTATAAAGGACTGCGTACAAAGATATGCAATCAATAAGTCGACAGGAAATCAGCAGATACACACAATGCAGTTATTTAGAACTAATTAGTGGGAAAATATAAGAAGGATCCACGCACCGCTGGAAGATCAATGTCAGTTGGAATGCGTTTGCAGAAATTTCCAGAGTATTCTTGCACTTGGATACCCTATAATTAGTGGAAACAGTGACTTACAGTAAAATAGCCTTAAAGATGGATTCACAGAGTAATGTTCGAAGAGAAATCTCCAGCACAAAAACATACCTGGCTGCATCTGACTCGCATGACCGCTTCAAAACCCTGTGGCCTAGTAATATTCCATTTAAGATCATTGTAAAGCTTGGGTGGATCCGAGAGAGCAGAGAAAGGGTAATAACAATACACCTGAAGAAAATAATTTACGATGAAAATTTTAAAATTTTGCAAAACCAAGACACCAAGCTTAAGGTTCATGACAAAAAAGCATAACCATTTATGATGCATCAAGTATGCAAGACTGCCAGTTAGGATTACAAAGTAGCCATGGAAATTTTAGGACATGGCCTTCCATATGAAATGCATTCAACTGACAGAAACAAATAATACTGCTAACAAGAATTGCTATCGTACCATGCTAGTTACTATTAACGTTATGAAAAGAAACAAAAAGTAAAAACAGAACTTGTTCACAATCAGAAAGGATAAGAAATATTGGAATATACCTGTCCTCCAGTAGTTCTTGGAATGACGGAAATGGAAGCCATGTCAACATAGGCCTGAGTTGTGATAAATATGTCTACACAGACCTGAGAGATTTATGGACTGCTCAGACAGGGATAAAATTTTGCAAATTACATTGTTATTGGTACACAGATGGAAACACTATTACTTTGAACATCTATCCTATTTCTATACCTGGTATTCAGCAAAACCAATCGCCATGGTCCTTAGTGTATTGTCTACTGGTTGTAGTAATTTGTGAGCCTCCTAAAATCAAAATTACAGGATATTTTAATAGCTGGGAACGAAGCTCAAAAATCTCTGAAGAAAAAACAATGCTTACCTTTTCCCCAGCAGACATATTAGCTCTCCCCTCGGCCTCTCTAGAAGAAAGTGCTCCAACACCAACAGAACACAAAACTATGGAAAAGATGATAGTCATGTTAGTTAAAGTATAGAGGTGCTGAATGATGAGAAGTATTCTAAGAACTGAGACTTGGTCCTTCAAATAAATATATGACTTTCAATGTGAGATTAGAAGAACACTCATCAGTATATGAAGTACCCAAATAAAGCGAGCAGCATACCTGATTGGAATACCATGAGCTTTCCTCCTTTGCTCTTCATCGCCAAGAAAGCAGCCTGGGAGAAACAGAGCTCTTAGACTCAAAAGTCAAATTCACTAGTAAATATTATCCTTGACATTTTTCCCCCAACGAAGAAAACAATGATTCATTAAAGATTGTTAACGAAAAGCATTAAACCTTCCAATCAGCCTGAAATGTCACTTCATTATTTGCTTTTAACAAAATAGTATTTTATATTTTTTACGCCACTCATGATGATTGAAACCTCTAAGCTAGTTGACAAGAGTCTACTGCTTACAGAAACGGCAAACTCATGAGATCGAGAAAGCCATCAAATGTACCAAACTTCTATTTCTACTAGCAATCAGAAACATAATGCATCTTCAGAAATTCCATACCTTAACTGCTGCACAAAAAGCAGATTCAGGAGTCTTAGTTTCCTGAAACATCGTTGGGATACTATCCAACAAAAGCTCCAGGTGTTGACGGCACTGAATTCCAACAGATATAATATATTACAAAACAAATGGGAAGGAAAGTAGGAAAACCAATCTCAAGTATAGCAGCCAGCTTATACAAAACATTGATAAACAAGGGAAGAATTAATCACGAAGTACACATATAGAAAATAAGTGGCCCAGAACTCACCTCAGATAGCTGAACAACGACATCTGTTTCTAAAGGTGTATAAACATCTTGCACATCAGGGACAATGAGCATCAGTGGCTGCATATCAGTGAGGAAATTTAAATTCACAGGTAGTGGTAATCAGTCGAAAGAAAAGAGACAGCACCCCGTCTTGAAATCATAGCATCAACGAGATGCAGTGTTAAACTCTTAATTTATAATAACTTTTATGGCATCATAAAAATATATATAGGATCATTGTGTTAATGCAATATCTGTCAAGTGAAGCAACATATACACAATGCAACCGATGAGCATGTAGTCCAGTGATCCAGAACAATTCCTTGTACCAAGATGATGACCTTCTAGTTACGATCATGAGAGAATAGATCTCACTTCTTCACCAAAAAAAATACAAAAGAAGAATATGACTAGTGCAACAAATTACCTGCTGGAGTGCACGTTTTAAATTATAAAAGTGGATCGTTGAATCAAAGGTAGCAATTCCAACAAATGTCCTAGGCCCTTCCTGCAAAAGCATACAAAGTTCTTAAAATGTCTGATGACTAGGTAACATAAGAATATTTGAATTTTTTGGTAATATATAACCATTAAAGATGAAGTACAGACACTATATGCAGCAGAAGCTACTCCTTAAATGATTCAGATATTACAGGCTGTTTTCCGTCAAATCTATATTTAATCTAGAATGTGGGAAATAGTGACAAAGCTTACAGGAAGGTCTGAAAGGACTTGCTGAATTGCATTGCAAGCAGCAGCAGTAGCACCTGTTTGAATCGCGTTCAGTGAGACATCAATGAGGAAAAAATACACTGCTGGCATTGGATCCCGTACCTATTAGTAAAGATAACAATGTTAATTTCCATACCTGCCCCCCTGTCTGATCATCAACTTCTCCTAAAAGGACATTATTACCAGTATCTAAGCTAGAGAGGTAATTTAGGTGATGCTACACTAGATCAACAGTACAGAAATCAGTTTTCGCCGTAATAATAGGTACTCATTCTTACGAGAAATACCAAATCAGTGGACAAAACACTTTGTCAAATAAAATGCTAGATTTCAGATCGCATAAAAGAAAAATGGCATCGTAGAAAGTAAACCAAAGATATAACTAGAAAGTTCACAAACTAACCATGTATTCTTTTGTGGCAACAAACTCAACGGTTCCCCTACACAGTTCAGGTCTTTCATCAGCATCCCTACGTCTACCATCTGGACCCAGATTACAGTGATAGTCACGCGGAGTCTCATCAGTGAATCCTGTGCAAAAGAAAGTTGATGGGGAATTGGATCACAAAGCATCCCACACTATAAGAATCCGAAAATATTCTAGTGAGTCTTTCTTAAATAAAATCTCATCGCCCTCTTCCACAATCAAGTGAAATCCAGATTGACAGGAAAGAAAAAAAATCTTTCAATCCAGAGAGGTAAATCACGAAAATGATAGTCTAGGCTTCTAGCTTTAGAATATCAATTATTTCACTACTTGATATACCCTATTTCAATCACGTAGCTATAGCTTCAGACTATGTGGCTTTCAACAACTGAAAATAGAATTACCACAGAAATTACAGATGAACTTCCTTCCTTGGTCAATGAACTTCATGAAAGGATTTATGTATCCCTTACAGCGTGAACATCTAACAGGTCCACCCTCACCGAAGTCCACAACCTTCACCATAGCAGAGGTTAGTGCTACCAGAAATTAATTCTTTCAAATATGTGAATGGAAAATTGCAATTTCAAAACACAAGATTATACGCTTCACAATGATCCATAAGATCAAAGGGGGAACATAGACTTGACTTACTTGTATAGGCTCTTCAGATGGGTGAGGAAGTGCCAGCGGTTGGACAATCAGCGCCAGTTGCATTCCAGATGTCGATAGAAGATCAACTGTACATGGGATCTATTACGAAAAATGGAAAAAATAAATCATGTTTCTGAAAATATCAGCAAAGAAACACATCCTATCATAAAAAAAAACTATGCCTCTTGGGTACCTGATTGATTGTGCACCTCATATAACGTGGACTACAATTTCCGGTGTCTCGGGTTATATAATCACTAGTAGCAGGCTTCAGAAATAGAAGAGATATTCAGGGGGAGATATAGCAGTTCAAGAAAACCAACATAGAAAGATACAATATTTCAGACTAATGTCCAAATTGAAATTTGATCAAGCATACACACCGGGGGAGGATTAGCCTGATTACTCTGGCGAGTTTCAAACACAGCTGGGCTGGGGCTTGAACCTGGTCTCGGAATTTGATTAGGATCAATCCTTGAGGGCCCAGGAGCAGAGGCACCAGGCTGGCCAATCGCAGAAGGTATGGTGGTCATCGATTGATTTGGCAAAGGACCCATGCCATATCTTGGTGGTTGCATAGGGCCAGGAAATCCTAGAGGTGGGGCGACCTACCAACATTGAAATTTGAAGACCATCAGAATCTGCCATACAAAGGAAATACATCAAGTGAAAAGATAGAATCCTGCCAATGCCAGTTCAACTCTTTCACAATCAAAATATTATGAATATTGGTCAACTAGTATGGTTCCCGTCTGAAAAAACTAATAGACATCTACCTACCATAACCTTTTCGGACATACCTGCCCTGATGGTGGACCGTAAGGCAAGCCTGATACCGCTGGCCTGCCATAAGGGGCTCCAGGAAAGGTTGCTGGTGGGGGCATTGGAGGGGCAGTAGACGGATTTATTGGTGGATTCCCAGACAGAGGATATGAACCAAGTGGCTGTGGAGGAGCCCGGGCGAAAGGTGCTGAAGGAGGCTGCGCATAGGGTGCCTGTGGAGTCGTAACTGCAGCACCTTGGACTTGAGTTCCCCTCGGATATCCTCCTGGCCCAGCCATTTGATGGCCATTACTGACTGGACCACCAAGTATGCCTGAGGGAGGCATAGGCATGCCAGATCCTACAGATGGAGGTGAACCAAATGCCATTGGGCGTGCTCCTGGAGGGGGACCTGCACCAGGCTGCGCCACTGGTCCTCCAGGCATAGACGGTCTAGAGCCAAACGGTGGGTGACTAGAAGGTGGACCAGTAGGTCTGTTCAAGGGTACATTTGACGGAAACCCAGCTGGCTGTGATGACGCAGGGGGGGCACCTGGTCTCGCCAGCTGAGAAGGATGTCCAGACCCAGACATCGGTGAAGGCCCACGTTGCTGAACTCCATAAGGGGATTGCTGCGGAAAAGCTTGTGGTGACTGACCAAAAGAAGGAGGTAGTCTAGGACCCAAGCCAGGCATCATCGGAGGTGGTTGATTCAAATTTAAGTTCTGCATATTGTCAGCTAAAACATTTGAGTTCCCTTGTGAACCCGGGAAGTAATTTGGTGGCCCGGAATATTGCTGATTGTTGGGTCTAGGTGCCCCTGGAGGAACAGGAGCAGCCATGCTTGAATACCAGACGGAGATGAAATCCTAAACTCTCCTCAACGATTCAAAGTTTCCAGTTGCCAAAACCTACAAATTCAGAAAATCAAAATCAGCAAATGCAACCATTAAAACAAGTGAAGAAACAACAGTATCTGACCAATCACACAGACTTGGTTGCAGCAGCAACCACACAACTTATTGAAAGCAGCGAAGACAATAAAAAATCAGAAGTCAATGATCTGGAGAACAGTAAACATCCAAAGACAAAGTAGACTCTTTTTTTTTCTCTTCCAGATCATACAGACCCATCAAGACTAAAAAGAAGACGAATCGAAAAAATCATCAGTGGTAGTAAATTAATAAACCATAATCTGATCTGAAGGAACCAAAAAAGTAGCAAGATTCTCAAAAAGGAAATTTGCAATCCGCAAATCCATATACGTACCCGAATTGAGCTAAAGCGCGGAAAATTCGTCAGATACGGATCCAAAAATAAAGAGACAAATTCAGATCTACGCTCAGTACGGGAAAGAGAGAAACGGCGACGACGGTTACCGGCGTCGGTGAGTGTCACAAGATTCAGACAACAAATAGATTAAGAAAAAATTGGTCTCCGGAGAAAGCAGGAGTTCAGACACTAGAGAATTATTACCAAAAAAAATCAACAAAATTTAAGGGTACAAGTATAAAAACGTTGAAGAGTTGGTAAAAGGTCGAAATTTTCCGAAAAATCAGATTTTCCCCTTTTTGTGATTGTCCGATTTCAAGAACAATACTGTACAGAGAGAGACTGTAGTAAACCAGACTAATCTCGTTTGGTCAGACACTGACACACGTCAAGTTTGGTTCAATCGACTGCTAGTATTTTCGTGGTAAGTGTTGTATAAATTGTACATAACCAACAAAGTTTATATTTCTCAAAACAAGCTCAATATGACCTTTCATACTATATCTACTGAAATTTTTGACGTTTAGTTATGTGATTTAATAATTATGGTCGAAAGTGTTTGTTTGCTGGTTTACAATTCATTCAAGTACACTACAATAAGATTGTTCAACGGCCATTAGAACAAGCTCTACCGATAAATTATAGATTTACAATCTTTTTGGTTACTAGTAAAATGTTCCCTCATCTATGTTCATTTAATCAAGAAGCAATATAGATAGATGGAAGCCTGTTTATCTTCAATTTGTCAAGTCTGAATCAAATCTTTTGCAGTTGGAGATCAAGCTCTCTCATTCAAAGGGATTTCCTCTGGAAACATAAGCATTTGGGTTTGCATATGAATATCCATTGTTTGGTTGATGATATATGTGTGCGGCGTTGAAATTGTTTTCTTCAGTACCAAAGCCATTAATCTCTTGCCTTGTGTTACACAAAACCAATTTAGTGTCATGAACCATTAATCCTATCAAAGAACACTAAGAACAGCTCAGTGAAAATTACCTGAAAGATGGAAGCATATTCACCTGTGATTGCTGCCCTACAAACGCTCCTGATTCTGCCAGGACTCAACTTTAGAATCAAAAGAAACAAGAACTATAATATAAGAGAAAATTAGTCTCACCAGGGGATGCAAGAGATTGATGGTTTGGTGCAGTTGTATAATAAGGTGACTGAGAATAAGTCATCAGTCCTATGGAATCTGTAGCTGGACTTGAAGAATTTGGATACCCTATTGAAGCTGACACGTGAGGTAAGCCTCCGTCTTGCACCCAGGGCAAAGCAAGAAACTGTAAAAGATCAAAGAAAATGGCTGATGTTTTGCATTTTCATCCAATATACTAACTGAAGATTTTACTCTTTAAAAGTTTCATACTTGTTGTGTTTGGTTTGGAACTGTATCATCGCAACTAATATCAAAGGGATTATTTGGTTTTGCTGTATAATTAAAGGCTCCCATAGCCTGCCAAGAAAAGGATATTAGCATTTAACAAGATGTTGTAGCAATCGACCATATGATTATGCCAATCGAATATATACCACAGGATATTGATAGTATTGAATGCCGTGAAGTTGACCATGAACTTGTGGGGGTGCAAATGAGAACCCTCCAGTGAATAGGTCCTGCATATGGTTAGATTCTTATGAGCGTTGACTCCAAAAGAGCAATCCAAATTTCTCGTATAAATATAAGGTTTGCTACCTCAGGAAGCGGATATCTTATGCTAGTTTTTGTCTCATCTTGATGATGCTCAGGTCCAAGCCCATGAGCAGAATTTGAGATATCCAGAGTTGAAAGTTCCGTAGAGGTAGTTGATAGTCCATTAGGTGATGTAGATCCCACATATGTTTGCAAAGCCTTAGCACATGAAGGAAACATGTTTTTTGGTAAAAGGATATAAACTTTTACATTTGATTCGTTGTCAAGATCTG